>VUQI01000262.1:0-22876 GCA_015106735.1 Paratilapia polleni | reverse complement strand
ATCAGTGAGGCGAATCTGTCTTTTTCAGAGGCTGGAACTCGTGAATATTTATCTTTCAAATTACACGTTGAGAAACTCACAAAAATGCAAAAACAGAAGTTTCTTTACACTCATTTCTCATTCAGTCAGCTATGTTGTTTTTTGGACTTTGGCTATTTTATTTATGTCTCGGGGTCTGCACCGAAAACTTTGTCATTTACCACAACACCGTGATTTAAAGAGTAGAGCAGAACAGAAGCATAGGTTTGCTCATAGGTTTTAAGCTACTGTGGAAAAACAGCCTGCAAGCCTCACATATTTTCTGCATTTCAGGCAAATCTATTGCATTGTGACTCCGTACTTAAGGTTCCTCATTTTATAACAGAACTTGGTGAAAACAGCTTTAAACATTTTTAATTTATCTGAAAACAGAACAGCTGTGAGTGTTCTCTTTTCACTCCACCTACATTTTTTCTTTTTTTGTTTGTTTGTTTTTTTTTTTTTTTTTTTTTTTTTTTTAGAAATGAATGCACTGCTGGTTCAAGACAATTTTTTTTATCTCTTTGTTATTGGGATGAGGTTGACTTTGCTCATTCTGTTTTTTTAAGATTTACATACATCTCTGTATTCTGATCCACTTGGTCTTTTGCTCTTGTATGCCTGTAAATGTTGTCTAACATATGGCTTCTGCTTTGTACCATTGAAAATGCTCTCGCTGGACCACCTTGAAATATGAATGATAATTTAAATAAAGTGAGATTGCAGTAAACCAAACTTTTTTGGCAAGTACAGATTTTCTATAGGAGGCCAAACGTTGACCCACATACATACATAATGGACCTCACCATGTGTTACTCCATACCTGCTCTACTACCGGATGCTGTTACAGATACTCTGCTGTATAATCCCCTTTACATGAGACCTTTCAGGAAAACAATGCAGAGATAACACACCCCCTAACTGTGAGATACAAGTCGGTAAAAGACTGACTGGAGTATGGTCCACTAGATGTTTTATGATAAATTTCATCTTTGTAATGCCATTTTACTGTGTATACAGGCTTGTTAGCAAAAGTATCCACATATGCAAAAATAATCGAGTTCTCTGCCAAACAATGCAGAGACATGGAGGTGAAAAGCACAAAACAACCAGCTGACAGACAAGAAAATTGCCCAATTTAAGTCTTGCAGGACAAAAGATGCTGCTGACAAAGATGAAACTGAAGTCTGGGGTGTAACAAAAGCCAGTGAACACGCTCCACCTTGCTAATCATCTCCTGTAGTCCTCCATGGTTGAATTGGTATGGCAAAGTGTGGTGGACCACATGGCACCCTGGCTAACCCTCGTGTGTGTTCAGGTGAGTCCATGTGGAGCCAAAGCACAAAGATATTGAACAAGTGATGAATTTTACAAGGTTACCGTTAGACTTTTATCAAAAGACTGGCTGGTAAATGTGAGGATGGACAGGGGGAACTGTGAGTTCATCATAAAGGAGGAGCTGTTCGTGCTCCTTCTCTGACCTCGGCAGGAGTCTCTACACACAAACGGCTACAGGTATCAAGTGTCAGTGAGCAGTTCAAGTTCACTGCAGAGGAAACACTAATGTGTGCTAACCAGCTTATAATTACTGCTGGTGTTTACAGTAAGTTGGGTTTATGTTAAAAACTCCTGGAAAAAAGAAGCTACTCTCATAACTACTAAACACAAGTGTAGATAACACTGAATATCTTCACATATTCTGTGCCTTTGCTGCAATGTTACAGTCAATGGCAGATATTTTACATGTGAACATCCACCATCTTCTTACTAAAATAGACTAAAAGCTTAGAAGCATTTTGTTCATTGGACTTTTATGGTGAAAATAATGTGCACTGCATAGTCTCTGCCCCTGAAGACAAAAGAAACTGCAACTTTTCTGTGTATGCACTGTTACTGCAAATTACTATTGTTGCTGCTGCTGTTGTTACTGTGGTTTATTATCTTAAAATAGTTTGCATCATTTGCAATGTATGGATTTCCTGAAGTCCCAAAAGGTGATTTTTTTTTTTTTTTATGTGCAAGCAAGATAATTAAATTATACCAGTTTAATTTTACCCACAAGACAATTTGCTATACCATGTCTCATATGCATCACTAATGACCTCAGGTGCATTTAGAGAACTTAGCAAACTTAGTTTCTCCTTGTAATCTCATGCAATGACACTCCAGCAGCTCTTACACGGTATTGTCATCAGCAGGAATCACTGGCTGTGCAGATGATGCACTATACAGCGCTTTAGTATGTGAAGGGAAAGATATCTTCATGTAAGGTCATCTCATGATATTCCAAGGTGGCACTAATACTTAATTAGCTGAGTTCTATCCATTATATGCTGATTGGGATGTAGAGACACATAGGAGATCAAGATCTTGTGTGCAAAATATAAAAAGTGTTACCTTTCAGGACTTCAGGCGCTCTGTAGAGTTGTGAGGCTTCAAACAATGTGGAGCTCAAAGTACAGCAGCAGAGTGAATGCACTCTTTTAGGGCTTGTTTCTGTGGGTTGTTGGAAGATTTCCGGGTAAATTTATCAAATCTGCAGAATTTAAAGTTTTTGTTTTGCTTCTGAATTGTTTGAATTAGAGACAATGTGATACTGATGACAGCCACAGGATAAAACACCAGCAGTCTTTGGAAAGTCCACACTCCATCTCAGTACTAGTCTTGTAGTTTGTGGCAGTGTGTGGTCGAGTGAATGGTCATTGTTCAGGGATCACTCTGAGAGGGGCAACTGTGAACATTTAAAGATCCTACTAACATATGTTTGATTAAAGAAATATAGCCTCTGATATAATTTCCTCCACAAATAATAACTTGAATAAATAAATAAATAAATATTAAATATTCATAAAACTAAGTCTACTTCCTGGTTCAATAAAAAAAATTGAGAATGTATGAATATGTAAATATGTTGTATATTGAGTATCTGGGTCCAAGCATCACAACAATCTTAATTTTCCTGAGCACAAATGTCATGCATTGGTGAAAGGTGGGATGAAAGGTACTACACTGAGCTGCTTTAGACTGTAAAACCTAAATCTGAAACTTTATGTAAACATTTAAAGCTGTCAGTGTTTACCGTCTCATTATTTTCTGTGCTCCTGTAATAACACAAGCTGCTGTCTGATGTGCAGCTCAAAGAACATCTTACTGAAGAATAAACAATAAACCCACTGAGTTTTTTTTATATCTGAGATGAATGAATGTATTTTTTGCCCAAACTTTTCTCCCTCTCAGTTTATTTTGTAACTATTAAAATAAATGAATCCAGACTAACTCTGACCAAACATTTAGTGACTTCACTGAGGTGCCTGTCGATGCCTCGTTTGCTGCAAGTTCAGCGGCTGAAGACGGACGGGTCTCGGTGGCCACTCTGGGCCTCGTCTGTGCACTCTCACGTGAAGGAGCTCATCCTCATCAGAACAAAACAGTGAAGGCTGGAGACACTGGGCAGTGTTCATGTGGGCATCAAGTGGCAGAAGGAACGGAGGTACAACAACAGCTGTGGTCAGACTGATCTGCTCAGGAAAGCCCAAAGAGAAACGCTGAGCCTCACTGAGACTTTGTGCTGTTTTCTGTCTGTGTCTGATAATGTCCTGCAGTTTCTTCACCAGGACCAGCCTGATGTGATGGAGTTTCTGGGAGCTGAGAAAGGACTCCAAGAAATCTTGCATCGCTGTCTTTCCTTCTGTAAACCTCTGAAACAGCAGCTGTGAGAGAAAACACACACACACATAAATATTGTTGCACCACATTAGTGTGCAACTTTGCTCCAGCACCAACCTGAAATGTCTGTGGGACTGGCTGTTATAGGTGTGAAAAACTTTGCTTATGTATTTAATTTGTCTTTAGGAATTTTTCCTATCAGGGATGGAGGTTTGTTGCAGCTTTGCCAGACAGTGGGAGACTGAACATATGCAGCCAATGCAGACAAATTTCCATAATTTAATGTAGGTGTGAATAAACAAAAGAATCTTTGTTTAGAAATGTTTCTGATCCTGTAGATTTTTTTGATGTAATGCAGTGAGATTTTGTTCACGTATTCAAATCTTTTCTATATTGTGAAACCCTTTATTAAAGAAAAGACACTGCTGCTCAATACAGTGACTCTACAGATTAAAAGAAGAAGTCCATCCTCACCTCAGACTCCTCCTCTGCATGACTCATCTTGTTCAGGAGGCAGCAATGAGCGTAATGAATGCTGTATTTTTCTGCTACAGTAAGAAATAAAAGTGTTTCAGTACATTAACTAAATGGATTTGGGACAGGCAAGATCAAACAGACCAGAACTTATTTCACTCACCGAGTTGTTCTTGTTTGGCCTGAATGATGCTTCTAAGTTTCTCCAGCTCCTTGTACTTCACTGCAAGCAGCAGCTTTGCATCTCTAAATTTGGGTTTTTGAGTAAGACTGACTTTTGCCAGCTTTTGATTTGAAATCAGCATCTTTTCTGCAGCCTGCTGCAGCCTCTGAAACTGAAAAGTACCACGTGTTGTTGAAGAAACAATGAACCCACAAAGAGATTTGTTCGCCGGAGCAAATACGAAGTAATATAATCTCCACACATGCAAAAGCAGTACTGTACTTTAATATAGTCTTTTCCCTGCCACCTACTATATAGGTGCAAAAGTAAACAAAAACAGACCTGAGATGTTTAATGCATCAATCAACTGGCACAAATATATTTGTTTAAGCCCTTTTAAGCAATAAATATTAAACGCTTCATTAGATTCTGAAATGTGAAGAGGTTCTGCTTTTTGTTTGTTTGTTTTTTAGATGGAGGAACTGAGAAAATGAAAATAATCATTAGTTCCAGCCCTACATTAATGCTTTTTTAATAATGCAGGAGTAGTAATCTACTCACGAGGTCACAGTCACGTTTTTATGTACTTTTACACAAAAACTTTCAAGACTTTTACCATTTCTAGAACACTTCTTGTGTGTGGCTTTAGCACTTTGAAGTACTTTTTAAAGAATCTGAACACCTCTCCCACCGCAGATTATTTGTATTTTTTATTTTTTAACAGAGCAGTACCAACATCTGTTTCACTCACCTTCTCACTGCTCCTGACTATGTGATTTATTTTGTCCTCATCTTCTAGCAGCTCTCGCAGCTCTCTGGTTCTCCAGGCACCGACGTGAAGCTGCACCGGCAGAGACATGGTGACCCTCCGCTCTCTGGATGCTCTCTGCCTCCTCAGTTTGACACCTGATGGCTCCTGAAGCGTCCTGCCGGAGCTGTTAATGCTGCATTCAGGGACTGTCGGAGATCATACGACTGCAGACTTTGTGGCAGTAAACATGTCTCCTCTTTTCAAAGTGTGACATGCTGGGGTGCAAGGCGTCCGCTGCCGTTCGATAATCCCCCTACTGGAAGTCAGTAGCTCAGTAGTGGGTCCATTAAAAGAAAAAAAAGTTTAATTCTAATTGTTTTCCTAAATGTTAGAAATGCTCCTTTAATATACCTTTCACACAAGAAATCTGCAGGGCCTTCTTTAGGAGTGTCTTAAAACTGAGTCTGAATGCACAAAAATATGCAATCTTTGAACCATTTCAGGTATAAATGAAGCTAGAAGTGGGGGAAAAGTTCTTGTGGATAATACTAGTGGTTATTTATTCTTGTTAATAAGATACAAAGACTATTTCCTCACAATGTTTGATATCCATCAAAGATGAATGTTCTAGAGACTTTCAAAATATTTTGCAAAGAGTGTGTTTGCTTTTTGTAATGAATCCAGAATTTAGTAATCAGCCTACCATCACTGCCTACTTTCTATATTAAAATACTGTATTTATCACACTAAGAAATGAAAAGAAAATGTAACTGCACAGTACACTGCATGATTGCATAATGCAAAGTGTGTGTTGTTGACATGTTGTCACTACCACTGTGGGATTATTATGGGTTTTGTGTGTCTCTGTTGTCCAGCTCTGTCCCATGTTGATCACCCTGTCAGCATGACCACTGCTGCCCTCAGAATAACTGAGGCTATATGTAGCCTCAGTTAATCCTTAAGTCCAGCACTGCTGCCCGTCAGTGAAAGTCCTGCACTGAGACTGAGATGAGCTTCATGTCCAGACAACATGCAGATTTATTACCACAGCCCTGAACACAAGACTGGGTGTTCCACTGGGTGAGGAAACATTTCATCCTGTATTTCATTTTTAATATCTGTATTTTATTGTGTGTGATATGTTGAAGAGGGTTCTAGTGAACATTATAGGGTTTTCTTGCTGGATTTCTTATGTCTTGTTGAACTATTTTTGTTCATTTTTAATAGCTTTAGTTTTTAAATGTGCAAATTGTATTGTGTGTAAATATTACACATCTTACAGGCCCATTAAAGCTTTCTGCTCTGTTACATAAGAAGCTTGTCAGTTCTCAGTACTAAATAATGGCAACAAGAGTCTTGCTCATAAAGAGTTAATGGTTATCTGGTCCGAGACTGTTGTCAGAGAGTGGAATTTCTCATTTTCTGTCTTTCCCTTTGTTTCTGTTCACATCAGTTTTTTTTTTTTTTATCTCAGGCTTGTGCTGCAGTTTGCAGAAGTCAAATCATTCTTGTTTATATACCCCAAAAACTCCCCACAAACACACCTTTTTTACAGCAGGTATTCGACGCACAAGTGTTTCTATTGCATAAATGCTTGCAGTATTGTCTGCAACAGTTTCAGGATCTTGTGTAAAAACAGTTCTGTGAGTTTGTGTTTGCTGCATGTTGTGGGTAAATAAGACTGTTGGAGGGGATGTGCAATAACTAACAAACGAGATTAGGTCGATATGGCTCTAATTACTTGGCACATGAGTTTAGTTAAAGATAAAACCTCTTGTTTCACCTTTCAGCACATCTTATCCTTTACTTCTGCCCCACCCATAAAATGTGATTTTTATTTATTTATTTTTTTCCCCCCACAGTTGAGCCGCTGTAGTACGGTCATTATTCAGTGTGTCCTTAGTTAACACTGTACCAACATGAGGGGAGTGGTTGTTTGCTTGGCTCATGAGCAGTTTTGTGCTGGAAGAGTTTTTGTTCACTTTAAAGGTGTTAAATTCAGTCATGTTGTGTTTAGTGCTCGGTGTGATGTGGTTTTTCGGTATTCGGTGACACCACACAACAAAACCTTACCCAGGTCTCATTAGGCAGCTGGAGAACACCACACCTGTGTGGGTGTTCAGTGTCTTTAACACAAACTTGTAGCTCTCATAACATGTTAAAGAACAAAAACCACTAGTTATTTTTGCACTTTCTGTCATGGTTCCAGACTCTGGTGCTGTTGCTGAGTTTTGACTCCTGTTTGGATCTTATTCTTATTCCTTCTTGTGTCCCAGTGTTTCCTTATCTTTGCTTTGCTTTCTGTTTTACACTAGTAGTTTCTTTTCCCTGTGTGTCGCTGTCTTTATCTTCCCACTGATCCCCTGATTTTTTTCACCTGTGTCTTGTCTTGTCCTGTCTGAGTGTCCTCCTTTGTGACTGCCTGCCCTGCCTTAATTGTCTCATTGTGTAATCAGTCTCTTGTGTATAATTAGTCCTGTCTTTTCCTTTGTCCTTTGTCAACACGTGTGTTTGGGCTCCTGCTGTTTCTCATGATCTGGATTCCTTATCTGTTTAAGTTCCACATGTTTTCTCTTGCCCAGTTTAGTTTTGCACCTTAGTTCTTCCTGGATTTTTACACTTTGCCAATAAAGGCTCATTTTTATTACCCCGCCTACCTCCGTATCCTGCACTTGGGTCCTGTCTTCACTATCAAGTTAACATCAAATTATTTATACTTTACCATTATCTGCTATGCAGTCAAATAACAGGTTTATATTGCTGGGCAGCAGAAATGTCATCTTCTTTATTCCAGGAGCATTTTGTATTTTATTAAGAGATTTTCATTTACATTAACATGCAGGAGGGCTTGTTCCTAATGATGTGATGAAAACATGCCATCAGATGTTTACGTGCAAATAAACAGAAAATTATTTTAAACTTAACTGAGCTACTTCAGCTAACATATTCCTCTTCTAAATGCACTGCAGTCACCTTTGGATCTAATCTAATATTTTAAGAATGAGTGATTATTTTTTTTATCTTTGATTTTAGGCCAAAACTGTACTTAAATCAGCTTGCCTTTTTATACATTTATTTATTTTATTTTTTAAGTGTAGATCCTCAGGAAAACCACAGAAAGACTTTTTTTCCCTGTGGACTGTTGCATTACCTCACCAAACTTCTCTGTTTCCTCGTTACACCTTTGTCTTTAAAACAAATACACAGACCCAAAGAACAGCCACAGTGATAGTATCACCCCAAGGCTGCAGACATCAACACAACTACAGTGTGTCTATACAGATTCTAAGAAAGGAAACCTGATCTTCTAGTTTCCTTTCTTAATGCAGAGGTGAACAATTGAACACTTGCACGTGACCAGCCACAGCTGCTGGTGCACCGACTCTTGCTGTGGTCCCAGCCAGCAGCAGTCTACTATAATACATGATATTGAATTAAAATGCAGCTGAGCGTTTTTCCATGAGTCAGAGGTAATGCAAATCTTATTACAAAGTAACACAAATGTAATCTTCAAAAATCTTTCTGGGGGCTAAGTACATATGGATCCTGGTAAGATCAGCCACCATGCAACTCCTTCTGGAGCCACAAAATAATCACATAGGCTATACAGTGGTACGCTCTAAGACATGTAAACAGACTTTCATGTGTAAACTAAACATTTTTAGATTGATTTCCTAACTTCCAGCCAGTAACTTGCAGGCATGCAGAGTGTAAAGACTGATAATATGAGAGGCAGCATCTAAAAAGCACTGCTTTGGAAGATCTGGTGTCACCTGATGAAATTTAAGTTAAGTTTCTTGCTGAGCCCCACATCTCTGAAACCTCTTTATCTCTCTGTCTCTGCTTCCACCTGCCAGCACAGCGATGCATCCTCTGGCACTTCAACAAAATGTCTCTGGGAAGTTCAGCTGTGAGTGAATCAGAATCAGCCACCATGAGCGCTGACACTGTCTGCAGGGCAGAGCCGGACTCGGAGCACAACGGCGAGCTTGCCGACTTGGTGGCAGCCATGAACGTTGCCGCCAACCGTAAAACGCCTCCTAATGGCTACAGGTCGGGTGGTCCTCGGACCACCAGCACCAGCAGAGCTCGACTCTCAGACAGGAAGCTGTCTCTGCAGGAGAGAGGGAGCCGCATGGCCCGTCAGCCAACCATCGAGACCAAACGCGTGTCAATCACTGACGCTTATGTGAGAAGTCTTGGACCGACGGATTTTTACATAATCTTACATATTACTTATGAGATAACTGAATTCTACCTTTAATTTCTGTAGGACTGTATCCAACTCAACCAGTATAAACTGAAGGAACAGATTGGAAAGGTAACTAATAAATATGATGCAGCATATACTACAGTCATTAAGAAGTGATGACATATGATTTACAAAGCTGTTCACCTTTGTTCTTCATCCTAGGGTTCATATGGAGTAGTGAAATTGGCTTATGATGAAGATTCTGAACAGTTCTATGTAAGTTAAAGTTATTAAACTACACTGAAGTGTTTACGTGGCCGTTTGTCTTTATTACCATGATTTTCTTTATCTAATTCATCTAGGCAATGAAAGTAGTTTCAAAGAAGAAGCTGATGAGGCAGTGTGGATTTTTGCGTGAGTCAAAAAGCATTCATATCCTTTCCTTCTGGCTTTATTGCTGTGGTCTTGGTGGTGATGTGTGTGTGTGTGTGTGTGTGTGCCTCCAGGTCGCCTGCCTACTTCAGGGTCAAAGTCACAGCAGGATCCATTCCCGAAAGCCGTGTTGCCTCTGGAGAGCGTGTACAAGGAGATCGCCATACTCAAGAAACTGGACCATCACAATGTTGTCAAACTGGTCGAGGTTGGTTTGAAGACTCTGTCCTACAATTTCACACCGAGTTTAACTAAAAAAAGATTATTGTGCAGTTGAAACAAAAGAAGGAGAACGGCATAAATAAACCCAACAGACACTTCAACTTTCAGTGAGTGTTAAAGCGTTGCATCATGTTTGAAAATGAAAGTTGTGCTGAAGAACGCAGAGTTATTAAAAATGGGTAAACCCTTTACATTCAATGTCACAAACATGCTGAAAATTAGGGTTAATAAACTGTAGAATACCACATGGAAACCAGTGACAATATTCTGGTGGTAACTTTTATTTTAGTCTCTCCAATAAGCCTTACTTGAACTATGTTGGGGTAAGGCTTGAACAGAGATGCATGGAAGTGGTGGCTGAGAAGAGTAACAGCAGTTCCCCACAGAAGTGACATCTTCAACATGCTTCATATCATCATAGAGATAATTGGAGCTGTTATTTGATGCAGGAATAAATGCTGATTAAATTTTTTTTACAGTAAAGACAAAAGGCAGATATTGAATACTGTTAATGGGAGGTTTAAGCCCCTTTCACAATGGAAAACGTACCCACTAATACACGTTAATATCTGGCTTTTGTTTTCAGCTCTCCCAGTGGATTGACTCTGTAGTAATCACTGCTGTTTATTCTGTCTAGCTTCCATCGGAAGCACCTGGGAAACACCTGGGTTGTGCAAATTTTCTGAACCTTTCTGGCATGATGCTGTGATGCACATTGAAGTTGTCAGCAACTTCTGCAACTATTTGTCATCTCAAACCTTTTAACAATGGACAAAAAAGCCCCCCACTAATATCTGGCTTTTGTCTTCAATTGGATGCAATCGACATGCATTCCTGGGTGAAATGATTCTGCAGCAGTCACTGGTATAAGTTCCAGCTCCAATCCGCAGTGATGGAAACATCACAGCCACCGTGCTGGGGCAGCACTGTCACCTCACAGCAAGAGAGTCCTGGGTTCAAACCCGGGTAGGGCTCTTCTGTCAGGAGTTTGCATGCCCTCCCTGTGCTTGCACAGGTTTTCTACGGGAGCCACAGTTTCTCCTGCCAGTGAAATACATACCAGATTAATGCTGCCTATGTCAAGCCAGGACACTCTTGCAAAAGAGATTTTGTAATCCGTCTCTTTTCTTAATTACTCTCAGGATTTTCACTTCCTGGTTAAATAAAGGTTTTAAAAAAAACTCCATCCATTTCCACTCAAACATTCTTCAGTCTGTGTTTGAAGAAACCTTAGTAAAAGATCTTTTTTTAAAAAAAAAACTAACAGTTGTAACATTGTCACTGGCCTCCATGCTGCTTTCTTATGTTCAGTGTGTTTGTGCATCACACACCAGAAAACAATAATGATGAAAATGTGTCTACTAGCAGTGGGAAAGGAGCCAATCGCTTTTGTGGGGATTTTTTTTGTTTGTTTTGTTTTGTTTTTTTGTTGTTTTTTTTTTTTTTTTTTTTTACATATGTCAATTTAAAAATATTTTCCAAAAGGTAATAATCAATCAGCACACAAATTCAAACAATTCTAATAATGAATTGTGCAAATAAACAACTTGAAGAATATTAAACAGTTGAATTATTGTGTCTTGCAGGTGCTCGATGACCCTGATGAAGATGGACTTCACATGGGTAGGGAACAGTTCATTTAGTTTGCATTAGCACTGTGTTTTCAGTACGAAGGCAAGACATCATTAAAATCTGATTATTTGTCCTCAAGCCTTCGAATTGATGACAAAAGGGTATGTTGTTGTTGTTGTGCACTCATGTATTCTGTCAAGCTCTGAATGGAGATTATTTGAAGCTGGGGGTGCCACCATGAGATACAGCATCAGTATTTAATGTATGTTTCTACCTTTGTGCAACTCTCATGTTGGTCAGACCGGTGATGGAGGTGCCTACAGACAACCCTTTAACAGAGGAGCAGGCTCACTTTTATTTCAGGGATGTCGTTCTTGGAATAGAGTACTGTAAGTTCACAGATTTTTATTACATTGATTTTATTTTTGAGTTACATTTGCTTCACTCATACAACTTAAGGCCGGCGTGTGTGGTCAACCGTGTGAAATTAAGCCCGAACTCTCTACCCTTGTCACAACTACGCATTTCAAAAGTCATTACGAACTTCTAACTGCAAATATGTGCCTCATGAGCTTTTACATGAGCTTTTAAAATATCAAGCTGAATTTTTTCACCTATCCTGGTCTCCACTTAGGTGTGGAGACCAGGATCGGTGACATTTGAATAATTTGGCTCAGTAGATTAGATACAGAGTGAGCAGCTCAGTCATTCAGAAGGGGCCCAGAATCGCTGCTCCTCTGCATCAAAAAGGGCCAGTTGAGGTGGTTCAAGCATCAGTCTAGGATGCCTCCCAGACCCTGCATAGGGAAGGTGCTTCAGGCATATCCAACCAAGAGGACACTTGAGAGGACACGGAGAGATTATGTCTCTCGACTAACTTGGGAACACCTGAGTATGATCCTGGAAAAGCTAGAGGAGGTGTTTAGGGAAGGGAAGTCTGGGTGTTTCTCCTTAGACAGCTGCCCAGCTGTTGGATAATATTTAAGTAGGTTTATTGCAAAACAGAAATAATAAATGAAAATGTACCCATTCAAAGAAAATCAGCCTTTCAGTGGCCTGCATTTTTATTGAGCTGCCTTCTTCACTTTAACTATTAACATTTAGCCATTAATCATCTGTGATATTTAAAGGAGAAGGTGTTAAGTATTAAATGCTTTAAGGTTTCTATAGTCAGATGGAAATAGTTCAAAGGTCAATTCAATGTTGCTTTTAAAAACTGCAGAAAATTAAATCACACAGTATACAAAAATTAAAAAGATTATAAGAAAAACGTAAATGCAACATTTCATGATTGTGTATCACATTCTCTTCTATTCTAAAATTATAACTGTGCTGAGATTTTTTGGCTGATTAACAGTAAAAAAATTTTTTTGTCCAGTGCATTACCAAAAGATTATTCACAGAGACATCAAACCATCCAACCTGCTGCTGGGGGATGATGGCCACGTCAAAATAGCAGACTTTGGTGTGAGCAAAGAGTTTGAGGGGACAGACGCCCTTCTGTCGAGCACAGCGGGGACGCCGGCCTTCATGGCTCCTGAAACGATGACCGAACACGAGCAGAGCTTCAGCGGAAAGGTGAGACCGAGCTTCTTCTCCTGTTGTTCATCAGTGATTTACATATGCCTTGAATGTGACTCACCATATCAGGCTGTGTTAAATGTGAGAAATTATCAAGAAATGATGTCCAACGGCCCGCTGAGAGGCTTTCAGTGATGACACATCCTGATAATTTGTGTTTGTTTACCAGGCATTAGACGTGTGGGCGATGGGAGTCACACTATACTGCTTTGTCTTTGGGAAGGTAAGCATGTTCACAGCATGATGTATGTACATTAACAGGCCTGTACACTGTTTATTTGAACATTTGAATCTTTTTACTGTATTGTTCCTGCTTTAGTGCCCTTTTTATGATGAATACATCGTTTCTCTGCACAACAAGATAAAGAACAAACCTGTGGAGTTTCCAGAGACGTAAGCAAAATTTAGGAGAGTAAACAAAGCTCAGGTTTTCACTTTTAAGGTTTATGTACCTGATATATGTAGATACATAAATCTACAACAAAGTACCAGTATGGATTCAAACTACAGTGTCTTTTTGTTCATTTATTTGTTTTTAATTGATTATTTTCTTCAGTCTTTTTTTTTTTTGTGTGTGTAAAATCTAGTTATAAAAATGGTGCCATTTAGAATATGGTGTGTGTATAAAAAAAAAAGTAGGTATAGTAAGCTACAGCTTCAGCCTACATCTTTTCGGTAAATAATTTGCATTATTTTACTTTAATTCAGTTCTTTTCTGTTATTTATCTACTTTTATGGGCAATTTTTTTTTTTTGTCTTCTAAAATAAAAATCATTATCATTATCCACTGCAATCACACTTTGTAAATGTGTTATAGGATAACATGTAATATCATTTGAGAATAACTTGTCTTAATCTTTTATGCTCACTTGTTTAGTATTTTTGGAAAGTAGTGACATTAGGACTAAGATGATTTAATATTATTGCATAATGTGAGATTATTCACCAGTGGTTTCATATCACGTTCTAACATATTTATTGCCCATGCCCTTATTTGTCTGGGTGTTTTTTAAACAGGCCATTAATAAGTAATGAACTGAAGGAGCTCATTGAAAGGATGCTGGATAAAAACCCTGAAACAAGAATCACCATCCCTGAAATTAAGGTGAGAATGAAAATTTACTTCATCTCCATCCTGCGATTATATAAATAACCCATTCATAATGAATGGGGGGCTTTTTCTTATGTGTGCGGTGCTGATGCAGCTCCATCCGTGGGTGACGGAGAACGGAACAAATCCTCTCCCTCTGGAGGAGGAGCACTGCACGGTGGTGGAGGTCACTGAGGAGGAGGTGCAGAACAGCATCACACTCATCCCCAGCCTCTCCACTGTGGTGAGTCGCACACATCACGCTCTCTCTGGTCTCTGATTAATCGTGTAAAGACCACAGTGCCCACATCTGGCTGCTGATTTGAGCATTTCAGTTGAAATATCTCGGCTGTATATTTTAATATTTTCCGTCTGTTATGTCACAAATTGGGCTTAATCAATACATCCCAACCACATAACAGGGGCATTTCCAGGATTTTTAAAATAGGGTGGCACAGGGGGTCAGAGAACCAGTCAGGGTGTGTGGGAAATCAGAAAATTAGAAATAAAATTAGAAATAAAAAACAAACAAAAGCACTTGAAAACTGGTTGAAAATTCTGTGAGTTATAGTGATGTTAATGTGCACAGACCTCCTGCCTCCATAAACATGCATTAGGAGACGTTGCTGCCCTGTGAAAACATGGCAGCTGCACTGAGGCACAAGATTTGCAAGATATGGGGGTGAAATCAAATGTCAGGGGAGGCCGGTGCCACTACAGGCTTCTCCATTTAGCCTCATCCCTGTTACTTATTTAACTCATCAGCTCTTGAATTTCAAGGTTTTATAACGAAGGACACAAAATAATTTTTTTGTGATTATTTTGGGTTTAAACTTGTGGATCTGATGGAATAAAAGAAATTAGGATAAGTTCATAAATTTTTCATTATATAGAGGTATTTAAAACCAAGACTGACAGCTCAGCAGTTTACCAAAAATGTAAAAAATAAATGGGAATTCACCTATGCTCTCTCTGATGTCCCTCAGATTCTTGTAAAGTCCATGCTGAGGAAGCGGTCTTTCAGTAATCCCTTTGAGTGTCAGGGCAGACGGGCGGAGAGGTCCATGTCTGCCCCTGGAGGTCTTCTTACGTAAGTAGCCTACTCTGCAAATCCTGCCTGCGCTGCTCTGCCAGATTGCCAGCTCTGCGATTAGGCCTCTAACCAAACAAAGCAGCAAGCAGATGCTTGGATAAAAATAGATCAGTTCATATGTAGAGGCTCTTTCACATATTACATGTAGGAGAACTAACAGCATATCGAGAGCATTAATCTTCAAATACTGAGTAGCTCTTATGCTGTATTTGTTGTGTCCTTAAATGAGCAGCAGGCAGATAAAAGCATTTGTCCTCTCCTGATAAGCTAAGTGGGAGCCCCTGCGGCAGCAGTAGTGGCTGCGCTGCTTTTGTTTTCCATTAACTGTCTGTGGGGGGCACAGCTAATTACACCTCCATATGATGAGATGTGAAGCTTCATTCTCCTCCACACTTACCCAGCCACCACCAGTACTACAGCACAGAGCTGCAGTCTCCCACTCAGTGAAGTATGTGGAGTCCATCTGACACATGCGATGAGTAAATGCCAAAATCTTCCAATAATTTGAGCTGATAATGGCAGTGTTGAAGCTCTTTTCGAGTGCCTTAAAAAATTTAATTAAAGATATAAATATTTCACACTCTGAAAGGTGTAAATCAGTGCTCCAGCTGGCTTAAAGAAGATCAAAACTTTTTAGATTGATCTTCTTGGAGGGATGACGTAGTGTGGCATTGTGATCCACTTCACATTTTATCCATTTATAACAGAAGCATTTTAATGAAATAAATTATTAAAACAAAGACAAGCTAAAGTATATTATCAATATAAAACCGCAAAATATTCAGCTCATTAAAAAAAAGTTAATTAATTCTACTTCTTACATGTACAGCAGATATAGGGCTGTCAAAATATACTCAGTAGTGTGACTGTCTGTCCACTCAGGAGTTTATCAATCATTGGGAAAATACATTGGTGGGAAAAAAATGGCAGACTTAAAATGCAACTTGCTGCTGTGAATAGAGTTGGATAAAATAACATTTAAAATACAGAAAGATTTAAAGTGTGTCGCTGCTTCACAATTATATTTTCACACAGTGATTTCATACTTATTTGTATTCTTATTTGTATATAACCACAAGAAACCGATGATCCAGAAGAACTGATGCAGCTTTTTCTGCAGAGAGCCATGAAACCATGAAACTCCAACCAGTTCCCCCCACTTCTCCAGCATTTATGCTGAGCTAATAGCTGGGTGTAGCTACATATTAACAAATATAAACAGATATACAGCAGTCATCAAATTTCTAATCTAACTCTCAAGCAAAAAAGCTTTATTTGCCAGATTTCTGTCCTTAACCAGCTGCAGTGTTTCTAAAGTCAAATTTATGTATGTCATAAACTGCATTTCAAGCTATAAATCCTGGCCTCTTATATCACATCTCCTTCTTACAGTGGTTCTTGGGGCTTACTGGGGTCTTCGTCTCACCTTCATCCTTCCTTGAGGTAACTTTTAAAGCATTTAGGCTGAGCTCAGATGCTTCATACTTAGTGCAGCTCATCAGTTGTTTGTTCAACCTTAAGAGGATTTAGGAGGAACAAGACAAGGCAAATCTCTCAGCAATGAGCTGTACCAAAAATAAAAGGACACACGGTGCTGTTGATGACTGCTTTGGGTTGGCTTTCCTCGCTCTTGTGTCCTCTTGAGGTTGATGTAGGGGGAAAAAAGTGATGAGCTGTGCTGTGAAGGACAAGTACACCACGACATTTCTAGTCTAGTGTTACCCCTCCTCCTCCCTCCTCCTCACATGCAGTCTCACATAGTGCTGTACCTTCAACAACATGACTGAGCATTTGTCGCCTACAGGAAAGTCAGCAAAGAGGGGAGCAGAGAAGGAGAGCTGGAGGACTTGTATGAAGATGAAGCATTTACGGAGAATACTGAATAAACTGGCTCACATGAATTTAAAATGCAGAGTCTATGCAGAAAAGTATGTTTTGTACATTTATTTGTGTATTTTTCTCTTCTTATTTTTGCTTTTGCTTCTTTTTTCTGACTTTAGAGTGGAAGATTGTGGTAATTTTGGGATATACTGGATATATAGATTTATAGTGCATTAAAATACAGAAAAGATCAGGTTTTCTTCCATCCAGGCTTAAAAATGTAAATATGCTCCATGAAGAAGATATTTTTACATTTTCCTACAGCCATTGAAGATAATAAAAGACATAATATTTAAACAATGACTGTGAATGACGTTTCTGTGTAAAGAAAACTTCTGTCACATTTAGTTTTGTTGTCTTGAATATAAAACTCTAGATGGCAGCCTTATGAAAGCACATTACCTCATTATAACTTAATTATTTTATTGTATTGTTTCTTTTCTATGAGGTTAATGAGATTTAACGATCAGTAGTGTTTAGAATCCATGCACACCCCTTTATTACCACCATTTCTAAAGTGTTTTTGAAAGCCCGATTCTGAATATTGACTGTCCTTCACTCTTTTGGCCACTAGAGGGCAGCATTGTGCAGCAATTATTAAGATCAAGCGCAATAATCCACCCTTCTTAAGGGCCCTTAAGCAAGACAACTTAGCACCATAGACACTGCACTGTCTCACCATTAGAGTTGTTCAAAAATACCCTTCTAAAATTGTATATCGTTATATGAACATTTCCTTCTGGACTTTCTAATTCAGACACATAAATAGGAATACAAATAATATTTTGAGGTCTAGTTTACAAATTTCATGGAATTTGCACATTGTTCTATAATAGCTGCTATATATTTATATATATTTTTTTTAGCTTGAGAATATTTTAGAGCCAGAAGCTACATAAATTGTTAATTAAATTAAATGTGGTCAAACAAGAGGATTCTTAAATTAATATGATTAGTAATACTAATGATCCTCTTGTTTGTGATTCTACTGAAAACCCTTTTGTAAAGAGATGGTTTGCCACTGATAAGATTTTTTTATCCAGAGTGTATTATATCACAACACTCCTCTCTTCTCTCCTTTGCTCGTGCAGCAAAAATAGATGTTTGAGTAGTGAGCATGAGGCATGATGCTGCAAAATTTAAAATCCCTGAGCGAGAGTGCCACTGCCCATCACCATCACAGCTTTACAGTCACAGTACAGCGTCCTGATCAGCACAGATTTCAGGTTTATCACACCGAGCTGGATTTAGAAAGGCAGGCTTTACTGAAGTACAGGTGGACTGAAGGTTTTTCTGGAGGTGTGTGTAGTAAGTGGAACAATATCTCTGAACATCAGACTATGGAAAAGATACAGTGGCAACAGGCACAGTGTAAAGAACAGAAAATGAGGTTTTAGCTGTTACAGTGTGACTGTGATGGAGAAAGAAATACACAGAGCTCACGTTGTTAAAGGAGCTATAGATAGAGGTGTAGTGCTATGTGTTTAAGTACCAGAGCACACCAATGTGCACGAGCTCGTTGAGTTGTTGCTTGTTTCTAAGGCTACATAACCACATGATCAGATGTTAGACTGACTCTATCAATAGATCATGAAGTCATCTGTCTCTCAACTTCCTCTTCATCTCTGCCTGTCTGACCATCTTTACTCCCCACATCTCTCTTCCTCTCTCTCTAATACTCGGCTGTGGTAGAATAACATTGAATTAGTAACCAGGTTTGAAAAGATGAATGTCAGAGCCATAGATAATCTTATGTACCATTTCTTTTCTTTTTCTTCCCAAATAAAACTGGTTTTCCACAACCCGTTCCTGCAAATGTTTCACAGTAAAAGCCTTGTTAGGAAAATGAAATATGTCCACTGATGATCTAGAGGATTTTTATTTTGAAACAGACAAAGGAAATGTTAAATTTGTGCAAATAGTATAATAGCAGTAACTTTAACAGAGCGGGTAAAATCTGACCACCAGTTATACTTATGAAACAGGAGGAATAGGAAAAGACCTGTTATCTTCAGTGGCCTTTATGTAAATTCAACTGGATTCAATTTAACGTACAGAAAAGAGAAAAAATAATATTGAGCTCACAGTGCTATTTGAAGGCAGCTAGCAACCAAGGGAACTTTTAAGGTGATATGTTTTATTATTGTTACTCAGTGCATGAGTTCACACTGTGCATCAATCAGCACACCTTAAATATCAATGTAACAGTTTTTCAGATTGTCATTATGCAGGAAATAGGTTTTATTTCAAATGGACTACACTTAATGTAAATATTCTATTTCTTCTCAGAAAAAAGTGGTGCAGCATAACAAATAAGAGTTAAATCTTAATTAATAATGAAGGGAAATGATCAACAGAAATACTAGCTAATCTAGTTAGCGAAGAAACAGCTAAAGCTAATTAAGGCCCTTTTCTTGCAATTAATGTCTACTTTAATGCTACAAACTCTTGTAGCATTAAATCTAGTCATGTGAAGAAGAAAGTTTCCACAGGACTCTTTGCAATCCCGTGAAAAACTAAGTACAGCCTTACTGCTTCCATAGGAATTAAGAGGGTAAGGAGCAGCCAGGTGCTGCTAATCAAATGCACTTGATTAATTGATTATCATCAAGTGTGACCATCTCTTTAAAAGCAGATGTTTTGACAGTTTGCTAGTCTGGAAGATTCAGGTGTGTGTTAACACAATGCCACAATCTTCCCAGGAGTGGACATCCCCGCACCTCTTCTCTCTAAAAAGAACATGGCAGCACAGCTTAGGTTTGCAAACCACAAGACGTCGGACTTCTCACCAAAGTGGAGATGTTTGGCCATAATGCACAGTGTCAGGTTTGGTGAAAACCAAATACAGCATATCAGCACAAGCACCTCATACCAAGTGTCAAGCACAGTGGAGGAGGTGTGATGATTTGGGCTTCTTTTGCAGCCACAAGACCTGGACACCTTGCAGCCACTGAGTGACCGTGACACCAAAGTACTCTAGAGTCAAATGTGAGGCCATCTGTCCAACAGCTAAAGCTTGGCCCAAAATGGGTCATGCAATAGGACAATGATCCCAATCTACAAACAAATCTATAACAGAATGGCTGAAAAAACAAAGAATCAAGGTTTTGCAATGCCCCAGTCAAAGTCCAGACCTCAATCTGATTGAAATGCTGTAGCAGGACGTTAAGAGAGCTGTGCATAAACAAATGCTCGCAAAAGTCAATGAACTGAAACAATGTTTTAAAGAAGAGTGGGCCAAAATTCCTCCACAACGATTTGAGAGACTGATAAAAGCATACAGAAAACGATTACCTCAAGTTATTGCTGCTAAAGGTGGTCCTACAAGCTATTGAATCATGGGGTGTACTTAGTTTTTCAAAGGACTGCATCTGTGAATGTGTGCATGCGTGACTTCTTTTTTACATGACTCTAAGGATGACAGGGAGTGGTGGCTGAATGCATGATTTTTCATAATACCACTGTTAGCAGTAGCTACCTAGCTAGCATGCAGAATTAAGCTCCTCCCAGGGATGACTAGTGTTGGGAAGGTTATATTTGAAGTATAATAGGAGTGGAATAGGAAAATGTTACCTAATTTTCAGCACTGAAAGGTGTTCTTTTTTGACAGCATGGTAACTTACCATGACAGTCAGCTGGTCACAGATATGGCAGACATGAGGTTGATGACTGCACATAGATTTTTCCAGAAGACAAGGGAGGAGTTACAAATTCAAATTCAATTCAAATTCAAGAGAACCACTCAAAAAGTCAAAATTTAAGCACATACTGCCATATGAATTAAGCCTAGACAGCTACTTGTGTCATCCTGCCTTAAGTCCTTTGTAAACATTTGCAAACATTTTGATTACTAAATGTAGTAAATATGTTTTAAATACTTTTCTCAGTATTTGTAATGGGATATAATTACATATGTTGATTTTATTTTTCAATTTAATTACATAATTCCATTACATGTAAGTAGTTACTACCTAACACTACAAATGGCCAGTGTCCAGTCTTACATTAATAATCACAGGCACGAGAGACCTGAAGGGAACATGCAGAAATTGTGTGTTTATTGAACGTGCAAGGAAAGAAAAGACTAGCAGCAATGCAGTGATCAGGAACTCTGTAATTGTAAAGACATTAAAGACATTGTAGCAATGACAGGTGAAACAACAACATGAAGTGAGCAGGTGCCAGTTTTAAGTCTTTATGTGAATCCTTGAGTTGGGTGTTTTTGCTGTTGCCATCTTGGTGTTTTGAAACCAGAAGCAACAAACAAAGTGTTGATATGACTGAGAAACTGAGGGATGCTGGACACTCTTATGGTAGACCCGCCTAAAAGCATACCCTTTTTGGACTGTATGGGGTGCCATAATTTATAAAATGAACATAATGTTGTATTCAATTAGCCTTAAAACTAATAATTAAAACCAATAGTTTTAGCAATAGTTCTCCAGCCTTTCTGAAGGTCTTTCAATGTTTTTCTTTGGTCTTTGGCTGCTTTTTCACTCATTTTCAGTCCAGTCCTTGTAACTGACCATTTTCAGAGGAATGTCAGAAGAATGAATGAGTGTTGTGTCAACAAATAACAGATGCCTAGCAAAGAACCAATTTTAAATTTTATAGTTAGACACTTTTTACTAGCAAAAACACATAATTTGTTCCCATTTCTTTAGTTGAATCTATGCCAAAGATAGCACAGTTTGACAGGCACAAAATATTATTTTTGCACCAGCAAGGTGATTACCAAACAGCTATTAGCTGAAAACTTGGCATATCTGAGCATGTGTGTCCTTAAAAATGTGAGGAAACTGGACAAGTGGAGGACAAAAGCGGAAGTGGCAGACCTAAAAAAACTATCTACTGCAGATGAACAATATCTGAAAGTCATGTCCTTAAGAAATAGGTAAGAAAATCCAGCAAAGACCTGAAACAGGCCCTTCAGTTGATCCATCTAATCTTGACTTAAATTAGAGAAATTACAAGAAAGCTTGCCTAAGAGGCTGTGTTGAAGAATAAAGGTGGTCATACCAAATATTGACTTTCAAGCTCATTAGAATTGTACAAACTCTGTTTTTGCCTTATAGACTGTATTTCCATTTATGTTTCCATATGTTTTAATAAATCAGTGCACCTATTTCCCATTTTCCTAGCAAAATATAAAGAAATGAGAGGTGGCTCAAGACTTTTCCACAGTAGGCTACTGTAGGTTTATATAAGAATGTAGAATGTAGTCTGGGAGCAAATTCAATTCAATTCAATTCAATTTTATTTATATAGCGCCAAATCACAACAACAGTCGCCTCAAGGCGCTTTATATTTTAGGGTAAAGACCCTACAAATTAGACAGAAAACCCCAATAGTCAGACGACCCCCAATGAGCAAGCACTTGGCAACAGTGGGAAGGAAAAACTCCCTTTTAACAGGAAGAAACCTCCGGCAGAACCAGTCTCAGGGAGGGGCAGCCATCTGCAGTGATCAGTTGGGGTGAGGGGAAACAGAAGAGAGCAGAGGGAGACAGGACAAAAAAGTCACACCTATGGGAGAGAGACAGAGTTAATAATAGCTATTGATTAAATGCAAGTGGTGTATAAACAGAGTGAAAGGAAGTGAGGAAGAGGAAGTGCTCAGTGCATCATGGGAAGCCCCCAGCAGCCTAAGCCTATTGCAGCTTAACTAAGGGATGGTTCACCTGACCCAGCCCTAACTATAAACTCTATCAAAAATAAAAGTTTTAAGCCTAATCTTAAAAG
>VUQI01000261.1:4210-15892 GCA_015106735.1 Paratilapia polleni | reverse complement strand
GTAACAGCTCATGTAACATCGCTTATCTTCTTTAATTCAGCTAAATCTCTGTCTGTGTGTCTCTGTCTTCAGGTTGCTGCTGCGCTGCATCACCTCTCTGACCAGACTGGCCGGGCAGCTGCCGCTCTGCGCATCCTCGTCATTACTGCAGTTCACCGGAGACGACGAGCGCTAACGTCACGTCTGTTTGTGTCGAAGCAGCCGCTCCTTCCAGAGGGATATACTACGAAGAAGTTTAACACAGCCAGGCTTTCTTTGTGTTAACTGACTCGACAAAACCTCAAACCCCGGTTGAAGATAATTGCTAAACGGTGGTTTTGAACTTTCTCTGATGAGCCGGGCTTTCTGCTTGGCTTATCACATAAAAAGGGGCGTTTCAAGCGTCATATGACTTTACTTCTGTGAAAATGATCCCAATGAGTGCTGCCTACTCCAATCAGAGATGTTATCAGATGATGACGATAACATAGTGATCAAAATCTATAAAGAACATAAAAAATTATAACAGTAAAATGCAACATTGTTGCAAATAAGACGACATTCATTAAAATCATTAATCTGGTAATTTAGCGCATTTAGTGGCAAAATAAACATTTTAATTACAGTTAATATATTTATTTTCTGGCTGAGTCGCTCTCAGTGCTGCTGTTTGTTTCTATGGTGACGGCTGCTCGTCAGAGTCTGAAACTTTAAACTGGATTTAAACATTAAAGCTTCCTGTCCCACAGCCTGATGAAGGAGACGTGGAAATGCCTTCAGTTTGTCTGCAGGTCAAAGTGAAATGAATGTGATTGGTTGAACAGGTATTCTTGGTGTGTGTTTGTGTTCTAGTAGCTGCAGTAAAAGAGACTCAGCAGCAGATTAGAAACAAGTAGAAAACATTAATATATTTTCTGCATCACCAAATGAATACATGCACATTCCTGTGACAACGTGATGCACAGTTTGTGCTGCTGTAGCTTTACAGCTGATCTTCATGTGGTGGTTTTAGAGAGGCGTGGCTGAAATAAATTTATGTACAAAACGTTTTCCCCAGCAGAGGATCTGTTTCACACTTTAAACATGCTGTAAATAAAAGAATCAGTGAAATCGTGGCGCTTTCACCCCGAAACTTTGAACAGAGTTTATGTTGAACACATAACCTGCGACAAACATGCTTGCCATGACTTATGTGTTCAGCATAAGTTACCATGGAGATTTAACCAGGTAAAAAGCCAGTTTTGTGACACAGAAAACTCTGACTTTACATAGCTCACTAACCCATTAATCTGGATTCGTAGTACAGCCCTCTGCTGAGGTGGGACTGACTGTAATGAATGAATTTAGTCCATCAGTTTGATTTCCACTGGGTGATTTTCCTCTCTGTCTGAGTAAAGATCAGGTTTGAACTGTCTCTCTCTTCACTGTCTAACTATGGATAAATTCTGTGTGTGTTTCCATGTAAAGGTGAGAGGAAAGGGTTTCTCTCAGGTCACCTTTTTCCAGGATGTTTTAGACGTGATTTGAACTGTGAGGATTTTTGTATTAAATGAGATTAAATTGGGATTGTAAATCAAATATTTCACTAATAAATCAAGGACTCCATGTCTGTTTGTATTTCTTGATAACTCTTCATCCCATCCACTTATAGTTTATTTTTTGTAATATCTTTAAAAACTGTTTAAAACCCTCCAAACTAACAAAGGTTATTAACAGAATGTGAAAAAACAAACGCTTTGACTTCATGTCCAAAGCGTCTGTGTGTTGAACAGATATCAGCTGTTGAACCAAGTTGTACTTCAGTTTAATACCACTTTGTACCACAAGATGGTGCCGCGAGTCTACTCACTCTGGAAAGTCATGAGGAAGATGTTCATATTTACAGCAGCACCCGGGGAAAACTCAGAGCCTCCTGAGGAAATGGGTTTAGGGCTAAACTTAAAACTCAAAAGTTAAACAGCAGCACACATCAGAAACATTCCAACACAGCCACAAGTAAAACACTGCCCCCTGGTGGTGACAGTTTTTTTAAAGTTTGTATAGGGTAATTACCAAAAGTACCTTTAAACCTTGGTGAGTGTATCTGTGGAGCTACAAGAAAGTACACAGCTGAGTTTTCTGGTCTCAGTGACATTTAACGCTCTTTGTGGATGAATGGGGAAACAGTCCGAGTCCCACAGGAGAACAGATGTGTGAACTGAATTCTGAATTCAGTCTCACAGTACAAGCAGTGTGTTAAAATGTCCACAAGAGGCCGCCATTGACCACAACACAGCATCCACAGCAGCTTCCCATGTGTGCCAATAGCAGCACATAAAGACTGCAGAGCTAACAGCAGATTACAGAGCTGGATAGTTTCCTCTCCTCTTATTAAGAGATCTACCTGCTGCAACAATCAAACATCATATCAGCACTACACCTACCACAGACAGTCTACTAATGAGCTGTACACTATGTATTTCTAACTATTAGGATATTAACATAACCTGTAGTGGCTGTATCCCTAAGGCAGCACTAAAGGACTCATTAATGCATGACAACAGTTTTACAGCTGCATCACTGCTTCTTTAAGGACAGACTGAGTGTGCAGCACATGTCCAGTGACACGAGTCTCTTGGGTGTGCTGAGACCCCCCGAGGTCAGGTCAGAGCAGGGAAATGCTCTGTTTGTTATTGTGGCCTTGGTTCACCGAGGAGTAAACTGCTTTCAGTTACTGTCACCTTTTTCTACATGAGTGGGATTAAATCGTATCGCACTGCATTGATAAACCTGGGCTTAGACTCTGGTTTGGGGGCCGGGGTGGGGGCTCCCTTTATACTTCATGCACTCCTGTAGCAGCAACAGATCCTTTTATTTTTTGGAGCAGCTGAAACTTATCCAAACCAAGATTTATCCACATCAACACCCTGTTTCAGCTCATAGCGACTGTTTACCTGTTAATAACCTTTTCTTATTCCTTATGTTTAATAAGTATAATTTGTCATATTTAGCATATTTAATCAGCTCCCACTCTGATAAAGTTACTGCATACAAACTCATCATTTCCTGTCTGTTTCAAATCTAAATCCATCTGGTGTTTCAGTAGAGATTTTATTGTGAAGCATTTGCAGCTTGTGGAAAAACAGGACCTACTATGTGTGTTTCTGACAGTCACGTGTTGTTTTCCCACAGCAGAGACTCAGTGAGGCAGAGAGAGCGTCCGTCCTACTGAGAGAGAAGAGGACACATCCAGGTACAGCACATGTGAGGAGGACGGAGAGGCTGATGAAGATGTAGCAGCTTTCCAAAATGTTGGTGCTACAGTCAGCAGTTTCTCAGGTGTTCAAACCTCTTTGGTTCAGTTTCTTCTTTCTTACTTCAGACAGATACAACATGGAGTTCCTGTTCCAGGTTCAGCTTCACTTATGCAGCCTAACTTAACAGGGTCAGTGCTGGCACACCTGGATAAACCCCTTCCTGTATAAATGCAGTCCATCATGAGGTGACTGCCCCCTAGTGTCCAAGTGTGTAATACAACAAAGCAAAAAGGAGAAAATGGCTCGTACAGTGGATGAAGACGGTCAGGCAGGAAGACAGGTGACGTCATGATTTTATTAGTAAAGTCAGTCTAACATTTGATCACGTGGTCACTTACAGTCGACTATAAACTTAATCTTTGAGAGCAGCAATATTTCAACTGTGCGCATGCGTGTGTACGATACAGCATTGCAGCTCTGTTCAACAAGTTTATCTCTCTCTCACACACACACACACACGCACGCACGCGCACGCACACACACACACACACACACACACGCACGCACGCACACACACACGCACGCACACACACACACACACACACACACACACACACCTGACAGCTAATTTCTTGTAAATGTGGAGGGGAGGGGCAACGAAAGTGAAAGTGTTCAGTCTGTTCGGCCATTTTGTGTTGAGAGAGCAGGAGGAGGAAAAGAGAAGCTGAGGTTAACGCAGCATTCTTCTTCTTCTCCTGTCAGAGTCTCTGTGGACTGTAGAGGGAAGAAGAAGAGTCTGATGTGAGTGTGATTGGCTGAATGAAGACCAGTCTCTCTTTACAGACTCATACAGGACTAAACAGGCAGTAAAGTGACTTTTTACAGTGAATGAAGGTTTGCAGGGTTTCAGGATTTTAATCATATTTCTGCTGAGGAGGCCTCTGTGTCTCCTTCCACATAGCTCCCCAACACCACAAAGTATTTAACCCGTTCATGCATGAATTATGACATCTTCAGTCAAGAATTTTTCCACTTTTTGTCACTATAGCAACAAAACACATGCATATTCAAAAGAAAAAGACTTTTGAATAGAATCCACTGTAGCTACTGCCATGCATGAAAGGGTTTCTTCTTTCTCGGTTTCCTGCTCCTGAAGAGTCAAACTGCAGCTGTAAAGCTGTGCAGTCTTTCAGTGTAATTCAGAAACATGATTAAAACCTGCTGACAGTGATGGATGGACTCTGGGAGCTCTGAGTTTGAGCTGAATGATGTTAGAAAAATAAATAGATAAAAACACAAATAGGATCAGTGTCTCCGACTGGGTCAAAGGCCAGAGAAAATAAGTGTGTCTTAAGACGAGTTTTAAAAATGGACGATGTAGGTGACTGTCTAACGTGCAAAGGCAGGTTGTTCCACAGCCTAGGAGCAGCAATAGAAGATGCTCTATCTCCCTGAGCTTCTGCCTACAGCGTGACAGAGAAACACGTGCTGCAGTGATTCTTAGAGGTCTGTCAACTCGTTCCTGCTTTTCTATTTATTTTATTTCTGTGTTCAGCACTTTGTATCCGCTGTGGCTGTTTCAAAGTGCTTTATAAATAAAGTTGGTATGGTATGGTATGGTACGCTCACCACAGTGCCCATAGCGCGCAGGCACGCTACCCAAAGACACACATAGCTTTTCTATGTGATGAACAGAATTCACTTTAGTGATTTTAGTGAATTTCTAGTATAGAAAATATAAAAGGAAAGAAAAAAGTATTGAAATCAGAGTGAAGGGAGGTGTAGAACAAGAAGAACATTTTTTAGAATGTAATTTGTGTTATTAACACGATGTTTCATTTTTAAATATGACAGTTGTCTTTGAAACTATCGGGTATAAAGTTACTCCACCATGTTCATCTGGGAGGAAAGTTATCCACACAGTCTGTGACACACAGTTTTCCAGGTCTGATAAGGCTGAAGGTGCGCCATCAAAACCACCAGGAATCCACCAATCAGAGCACAGACTGATGCTCAGAGGGAGACACTGACACAGAAAACAATGAGGCTACATTTAAACAGAAAACCTGACAAAGTGGCGCAGATCGTGTGAATGTTAATTAAAGGTGTATTTCCCATTGGAGAGTCTGATAAACACAACATCACACTGCTGGGAGGAAATCTGCTTCTTGTCCAGTTGTGGCCTCGTGTGAAGAACAAAGATTTATAGAAACTCTGTAAATCCAGATTACGTTTTATATTAACTAATCAAAGTGTGTTTATGGTTCTGTATAATTCCGTTTGCATTAGTAAGGTCTGTTTAGGATTATCATAAATTCGTTTTTTCTTCGGGTCATCTGGGATAAGCTGATGGAGGGAAGGAGTTACACTGGATCATCTCTGCAGCAGGTAAATATTAGAAAATATGATTTATTTCATTTTCAAGGCTCTTTCAGGGCAAATTAACGTGATGCTCAATCGGAGGGTGAACAGTGCTCTAATTTATATACAAAGACCCAGCCAGTTCACTTCAGTAATAACCAGCATTCTGCAAAGAGCAGCGCAAATTAGCGGCTCAAAAACCAGCAGAGGCGATGAAGGAATGTGAGGGAACCAGTAATGTCCTAACCAAAATAATCCAGTGTAAGCTCAGGTTTTACGCATGTGTTTCTGTCTGAAAGCAGCGGGGCAGCTCAGATCAATGAGAGGAGGCTGAAGGAGAATCAATGTGTTCCTGATATCAGAAATCACTGGGACTGTGTGTGAGGTCCTGAGGACTGAGACTCAGGTGGAGCGCAGGATTTATCCAGAGGAGAGCTGCATTATCACAAACTGTTCCACCGTATGAACCTGAAATCTGTGTGGAACAGCTGAGCTGTACGATGTGCAGAAGAACACCAAACATCATTTACCGTATTTAACACACACTGACTGCTGTGACTGCTCGGGCACTGTTACTGTGCCACCTGCGTAAATGCACGCATCGCTCTGTTTTTATCCTGCAGTCACATACTGTAACATTCAGACATGGATCCAACACACTAACGCAGTTTCATTAATAATTACATGCTTACAGACATTTAGCTTTGGCTCGTAACAGATCTGATATCAGAGAGAAGGAAAACACAAGTCGTTCACTCTGCGCGCACTGCTGAGAAAAGACCGTTCAGTTCTGCTCTGCTTCATCACAGTACGAGTAACACTGAGGACAGTTACACTGTATGTTATTTATATTACATGGTGTAACAAGGGTCACAACACCACAAGGGTAGATTTATCACTGACGTTTATTAATACAGCAACAATTCATTAAAAAAAACTTTCCCCATTCATTCCCAAACAGGACAAATCATATATGCTACTAATATCCCAGAGACAACTTGAGCCCTCTCAAACCAAAAGTGCAAACAAATCTCACTGCACTGCAAATAGTCATAGCCCATTTCAAAAGTCTCGGGTCTCAGTGTCCCTATAGAGCTACATATCACCTGCAGCAGGTTTAAAGAGGGAAGTGACACGAAAACAAACAGAACACACACAGACACACAGAAAAAAAACCAATTAAAAAGAGGTTAGTCCGCCCTCACAAAACGCACTTCTAAACCTTGTAGGCCGATAGATGTAAAAGGTGATGGAGACAATCATTTCAATAACTGCAAAACACAGACAAAATATCAAAATCAAAGTATCAGTTAAAACAAAAAAATTCCAGCTCATAATAAACTATTTAAAATAATTATACATTTAAAACACCAACTGTACCTGCGACGCCGATCAGTTTCAGGCTGATTTATACTTATTATGACCTTGATATGAGGCTCAGAAATGTTTTGTGCCTCCATACAGATGTTTTTGGTCAAAAAAAATGATCAAAATGACTCTTTTGATAGTAAAGATTACCCATCCCTGCTTCAGGGCTACAGCGCCTCATCACTGGGGTGTTACCCTGCTGTACCCTTGGCTGGTGGTATTTATTTTTACCTCTGTAAACCCCCAGTGACATGAATGAATGAAGCCTGTCACGGTCCATTTTCGTAATCTTGTCCCATTCAGGGTCGCCGGGGGGCTGCCATAGAGAGGCGGGGTACACCTTGGACAGGTCGATGAAGCCTGTCAGTGGATTTTTTATTTGGCGCTGCTGTTTGTAGAATAATTATGAAGTCAGTCTAAACGAGTTCCGAGTTTAAACATATAACCACTAGAATGTAGTTTAAAATGAAATTCATATGTGCAGTATTCTCAGTCTCATGTTTTCTTCTTGCAGACAAAGTGGACCCAATCACAGCCTAACAGTACAAACAGGAAGTTCTTCTAAAGTAATTAAACCCCCTGATGTCATTCCACAGGTGTGGCGACTTCAATGTTTAACACGAAATAATCTCAAAATGCTACAGAACAACAAGCTGTCAGCCAAATAAAAGAAAAGTCTGACTTTATGACTAAGAAAACAGTCTGCACTGATGCTGGACTTCTGTGGAGGGTCGTCTGCGGTGTGTCGCCCCTCTTTTCTCCGCAAATCTCCGGACAGGAAATGATACAAAAACTCTTCTATTAACTGAGCTCGACGGCAGATTTTGGACTTTCAGAATCAATAAATATGTGAAAATGACTCCTTACCTCTCGAACATGTTTTGCAGCTTTGCGGACTGCAGGTTGTACCTTGTGATTAATGAAGTGAATGACATTTTATTTGATGTATTCTTTGCATTTGTCAGGTAAGTCAGACCCAGCATATACAAATGTATCCTTGCTGGTATATTACCTTTAAATATGAAGCAACAAACAGTTATGGTCAGTTTAGGATTGATCCTTTAACGATCGGCCCATCACAGCAGCTGCTGTGACGCTGCAGGAGAGATGAAAGTGAAAGTGTTCAGTTGTTAGTTGAGCCTCCATTTTGAAGCAGAAAAGGTGAAGCTGACTGGGGTGAGTGTTAACACAGCGTTCTTCTTACAGGACATTAGTATGTTATATAGTATAGGACTGTGTTTTGGCCGTGTGGACTGTAGAGAGAAGAAGGGTCACATTTGAATGATGGGACAGGACAACATGGTGCCTTACAGCGCATTGCCTCGTGCGCTGTGACTCGTTCTACCCCGGAGGAGGAGAACAGTCGCTCATTAAGACTCTTACAAGCCGTGGATTCATTACAGACAGGAAAGTGACTTTTTACCCTGAAAGGTTTCCAGAGTTTCGGGTTTTTAATCACATTTCTTCGCAGAGATCGGTGATTAAAAGAAAAAGCGCAGAGCGCACCAAAGCCTCCGTTTCCGGATCAGCAGTGCGCGCGCGGCTCTCCAACATCACAGACTTTCATGTATTTTGTTTCTTTGGCTTCTGTCTAACTTTCCATCTCCTGCATCTCTTAATGTGACTCGGGTTTGAGTCCCGAAGTAATGCCTTTCACAAACATCATGAGACCTGCCGAGAGCGCGCAGACAAAAATGACAAGGTCGCGCGCATTTCCGCTCGTGGCACAGCTGCACTGAGCTCTTAAGAAGATGTGAGTGTAAATAAAGTTGATGTGTTCTTGAACACATCAGCAGGTGGTTGTCACACAGGTTTCAGGTCTACAGGTGGTGAAAAGAGGAGTTTCTCTGGATGAATCCTCCTCCATCTGATCGGAACCTGACAGCACGCGCTCCTACAGACATTTCACTCTCGGATCAGAACAGATCGATTCTGTTTCGCTTCCTCTTCCTGCTCTGAAAGCTGCTGTTTCGTGAGAAGCACAATGTAAAACCCGCGGTTAGCCTCTCTTCCGTTTGTCCGATTACAAACAAACTGCGCCTGCGTGGTTTTATTAGCGTATTTATGTTGAACTTCACCTGCACTGTGATCAGAACTCGTATACACCTACATGCACTGCAGTGAGAGCGTCGCTGACTTTGTTTCCAGACTGTGAATTTACACAGTGAACTTGTGCAGGTGAGCAGGCAGCGTGAGTCAGGTGTCTGCGGCGCGCTCTGTGCGCCTGATGAAACTAATCATCATTCATGTCCAGTTTTAAAAACAGACTCATTTCCTTTGAATTCCTTTAATGTTCTTTGAAGCCATCTGAGATTAGAACCAGTGATGGTGATCCTTCATAAAGTCAGGAATTCCTCTTCAACTGGCTTCTTTTTTCCTGCAAGTCTGAAAGAAAACTTTGTTTGTTGATACATGTCTGGTCCAAGTTCAAGTAATACCTGTTCAAGCTGACAGAGGGACACACAAAGAGAGAGAAAGTCTCACGTCACCTGTCAATAATAATAAGATAAATGATCATTTCCACCAACACCCAAAATAAACTAAACTCAAAGAAAAGTGAAGGAATGATGATTTACACTGTTCAGCACTAAGATGTAGAGCTTTAGAGCTGTACATCACCCGCAGCATGCTGTTAAATACAGGTCTCCACAAGAACAAAGAAGTTAGTCTGCCCTCACAAGACACACACACACACACACACATTCAGACTCATCTGATTTCCTGGAAAGGGGAGGAGCAAACCTGAGCAGGTGATTCAGTTACCTGAGAACACAGAAGAAACACAGTCCAGGAAAAGTGAAGCTGAGGCAGGGCGAGTGTTAACACGACACTCTTATCGTATATTAGTGTGTTTGTCTCTGTGTGGCCTGTGGAGGGAAGAAGAGTCACAATAAGCTCTTTAGTGGTGACTGGCTGAATAATGAACTTCCACTAATCCAAAGAACAAAGCAAGCGTAAAGAAAACTGACAAAGTGCTGACATACACTGTGGAGTGTGTGTGTCTGTGTGTGTGTGTGTGAGACGGCTCTAATCAACACACAGGGTTAGACTACCAAATGATCAGTCTGTTGGTTTGTATGAACGGCACTTTGAACTGTTGTTTCAGTCCGTCTGTGTCGACGGTTTTTACTGTTTAGGGCTCATAAAGAGAGACGAGTTCACCATCAGACACTTCATCTCAGAGTCTTTGTGAGCTCTGAACACAGGAATGAAAACAGGAAGTGGTTCAAACCGCGCCGTTCAAATTACTGCTCCACATAATGAGTATAAAACATGTCGTTTTTGCAGCTTTATTTGGACTCTGAGCCTTGTGTAGTTCTCTCAGATGGTTAGCAGAGCTGTTTGTGTATTTCAGGTTTCTGCTTTACAGCTAACACAGTAATCGTCTCTGGGTTATATAACAAATGTTGCTGTTGAGTTACACAACACATTAGGTCTCACTGAGATGAGATTGTTTAGGGGACAGACCTTCAGGGTCTGGTGGTTCTTTCTGACTCTGTGTGTTAAAGGCTGTCGTCATGTTGCAGAATAAAATCTGGGATCAATCACACGCCTTCCTGATGGTAGAATTAAAAAAAATAAGTTGGTACAAGTGTACATGTATTAGTGCTTAATTAATCATGAACACAACATTTGGACTCGACACACAACACACACCGACTGCTGTAACTGCTCAGGCTTTCAGCCCATGACCTGCAGACATGACCAAGAAGAACACTTTGGGTCAGATTTACTAAGTGGGGCAAATTAGCAGCGGTCAGTTTGTGCTGCTGTGAACTTGAGCAGTGATTTTATAAAAGCAGGAATGAGTTGATGGACCTCCTCAGCTCATCAGACTCTGCTCTCACCACAGTGTGGTGACCATAGATGGACACATAAAGTAAGGAAAGGTGGAGGAGAGAGGGAGAGGATACAAAAGAGATGCAGCTAAAAGCTGAAGTATGAGTCAGACACCGAGTCAGTGAAGAACATGAGCTAAAACTCTGTTTGTATTGTTGTATCTCGTCCAGTCTCAGCGAGCCCGTGAAGGTTTCTGATTCTTCTGTTTGATGCTTGAATATAACGAGTCATTTGAAAGTTGGAGCTCACTCTGTATAAAGATGGAGGCTGATTGATTTCTCTGTGCTCTGATTGGTGGATTCCTGGTGAGTTTTTCATGATGCACCTTCAGCCTTAGCACACCTGAAAAACTGAGTGTCACAGACTGTGTGGATAACGTTCCTCCCAGATGAACATGGTGGACAAATTTCAGGCTTAGGGGAGTAACTTTATACCTGCTAGTACTGAAGATAACTGAGATATTTCAAATTAAAACATGGCGTTAGTAACACATATCCTTATTGTTCTTTATGTACGTCATTTGTAGTCTCATAGATGCTCACTCTCTACACCTCCCTTCACTCTGATTTCACTCAGTTTTTTCTTTCTTTTTAAATTTTCTGTACTGGACACCCGTTCATATCATTAAAGTGAATTCTGTTCACCACATAGAAAAGCTGTCTGTGTTTTAGGGAGTGCAGCAGCGTGCTGTGGATGTTGTGGTGAGCGTTACAGAGAAACAGCTGATGAGTGGACTCTGAGAGGTCTTTTAGTGCTCCCAGAGTCCATCCATCACTGTCAGCAGGTTTTAATCATGTTTCTGAATTACACTGAAAGACTGCACAGCTTTACAGCTGCAGTTTGACTCTTCAGGAGCAGGAAACCGAGAAAGAAGAAACCCTTTCATGCATGGCAGTAG
>VUQI01000257.1:1538-11663 GCA_015106735.1 Paratilapia polleni | reverse complement strand
TTCATTTAAAAACTACATTTTATGTTTACTTGTGTTATCTTTGTCTAATATTTAAATTTGTTTGATGATCTGAAACATTTAAGTGTGACAAACATGCAAAAAAAAAAAAAAAAAATCAGGAAGGGGGCAAACACTTTTTCACACCACTGTATAAGCTTCATACAGCAGGAAAGTCTAATTTTAAAAGCAGAGAGGATGTCTGTTTCCCGAATCCAAACTGGTTCCACAGGAGAGGAGCCTGAGAGCTGAAGGCTCTGCCTCCCATTCAACTTTTGGAAACTCTAGGAACCACAAGTACACTTGCAGTCTGAGAGCAAAGTGCTCTGTTGGGATAATATGATACCAAAAGGTCTTCAAGATATGATGTGGCCTAATTGTTTGGGACTTTATATGTGAGAAGAAAGATTTTACATTCAATTCTGGATTTAACAGGGAGCCAAAGAAGAGAAGCCAACATGGGAGAAATGCAGTCTCTCTTTGTAGTTCGCTGTTGTATTTTGGATCAACTGAATGCTTTTCAGAGAGCTTTTAGAAGTAATAAATGCATGAACTAGTTTATTGGCATGACTCAGACAGAATGCTCCTAGTGTTAGCAGTATTGCACAAATGAAATCAGGCAGTCCTACATATTTGTTTAATGTGCACATTAAAGGATATATCCTGGTCAAAAATGACTCCGTGTGTTACTGGAGGCCAAGGCAATGCCATCCAGAGTAAGTATCTGGTTAGATGCCATATTTCTAAGATTTTTAGGGCCAATTACAATAACCTCAGTTTTAAGGTTATTGTAATTGAGACTTTCAAGCGGACTTTCAAGTAAAATGAGACTTTCAAGCGGATTGCTTTGTTTGGGGAGACTGTTGTCAAAGCTGTGATGGGTAATTATTAGTAACATTGCTTAAAACAAATTTATCTGGCCCGACAGGCTTCTACTGAGCTCAGGGCTCATAGAACCCAACAGCACACACCCACTTAACTCACAGCTCACCAGAGTGAACACTTTCGAAACCCTTCACCCTCCATCATGACTCAGCCTCAGCTGCCAGAGGAGACTTTCTGATACCATGAGCACCGCCAAAGAATTTAACCATGATGAATGGTATTGGGAGAGTGTCTCCACTTTGCTCAGGAACTCTGTCCCACAATTTCCCAGCTTCAATATTGAGGCATTTTCAAATCAGTAACTCATGTTCCCGAGTCTGTGTACACACTGTGCTCAATAAACCTCTTGAGTTATTTAGTACAAACTGTCTGTACCCCAGAAAGAATCAGGTCTGCGAGGGAAAAAATGGGGATTAGATGTTCTTTGTCAAAAGGAAAATACAGAAACTAATGTGTGTGTCTTGGTATTGCTTAATGTGTGTGTTTAGAGAGCCTCAGGTCTTAGGGATGGCACTGTTCTTCTGCTCCCACTTTAATTGGCTCCTGGCCCCTTAGCCTCGCCTGAATGGAGAGTCATTTAGGGACCTTTCACTCTCAGTGAGGATTGTCGGTTGCTGCTGCAGGAGAAATTGCATTCCTGTTTCCATACAATGGCTGGTCTGAGTTGGAAGGGGCACGAGTATCACTGTCATTATCATGACAATGGAAGCTAATTCCACTGCCACTAGCACCATTCTGAAACCCTCTGCAGCACCAGCTTATCAGGGGGCACCATGAGACCAGCAGGAAGCTGCGCGAGCAACGAGTATGAGGCAAAGATTCACACATACTGAGCACACTCTCAGACAGACACATGCACATTCAGGACTCACACTCTGCTTAGAAAGGCTGTCAGAGACGTAAACCAACACATCAGCAAAAAAGTTTATTAGACAGCACAGCTCACTTATGACACAGTGAAGCCAACAGTTTCTCTACATTCATGTTATCTTTTCAATGGCATGGACTTTATTCATGTCAGCACAGAAACAATGATGCTATAAATACCAAATTTAACCACTACACCAGTACACCTCTCTAACCCTTAAATGTCCCTGTTGGAGCATTATCTATAGATATACAAGCAGGATGAGGGCTGTGAAAGCAGTGTGTATGCTGTTTGTTAAAAAGATGTTTGAAGAAGCTGTCAGTTGAGCCATGTGGTACTGCATACTCGCAGAGAGAATATATAAAATGCACAAAGTAGAAACTCAAAGCATAAGGACATTTATAACTGTTTAACCCTGTGTTTTCTTTTGCACTATTTCACTGCACGTTGATTTGACCCTATTATCTTGCAGCACTTGTGAGTGCATCATCTACCTTCCAACAGTATCTTCCTCTGCTGATTCAAAAGGCATCGTGGTATCAGACCTTGGAGTCACCATTAAAAGCTCACTGACCTGATCCACATTTAAACCACATGCACACAGTTGCATGGCTATGTTTGTGAGGCCATTCATTTACCAAATGCATTCCCTCTCCCATTACCCAAACCTTTACCTTCCCTTCAAATGTCTAAACTTAACCCTTACCCTAACCTAAACCTCAGGTAGATTTATCCTGAACCACAAAGAACAAGTCTTAACTCTTAAACAGGCCTTTGAAGAGATGCGAGAAATAGAAGACCAGCCAAAAGGTCCTCACTTTTCCTAAATGTCCTCACTCTGATTGTGATGAGTTTGACAGGTCCTCACTAAGACAGCTGGACAAATATATGCATTCACATAGTTCTGAACATCAACCTGCATATCAAGGTTTTTGTAGTTAACTTTAAAACAGAGTGTGAACAAATATTGTAGTTATCTGAACAGCGCACTTACAAAATTTAATGAAATTATACATCAAATACTTTAGTTTTAGTATTATTTGCCAGATTTATTATGAGTATTACGATGCTTTAGTGCATAGGAACAGAGGTCTGAGAGGTCTTGATGCCTGTGAGTTAATTGCCTTTTAATTTATTGTAATACCTATGTATACTTGAACTCCGAACTGTCCCCTGACAAATACAACCCATATTATAACAGAAATAAAATGTAGAAACTAATTAAAAAAAAAACATGGAAAAAAATTCCTGTCAAGACTAAGCTTAAAAAAATAATAAAAAAAAGAAAAACCCTAAAAACTCTGCTACATATTGATGCTGTTATGTCTTTTAGGTGGAATTATCAGGTTTGAACCCTGGCAGGAGACTGCAAAAGGAAGACAGCTTTACTACTCTGTGCAGAAGTCACTAGTACTGGTGACTGGTCTGTTTTAATGCTGTAGCTACCTCCACTGGTGGGTTCAGTGACTGAAATCACTGACTCTACTTTTTTTCCCAAGTTTTTTTTTTCTCTTGATTGTTGATTCTACTTGATTATGTTAAAGGTCAAATAAATCTTACCTGTGGGCCAGACAGTTATTAGAGGCACTTAACTCATTCTGTTTTTGCAGCTTCTGAAAGTAACTCAGGTTAAGAAAATCAAATGGCAATAACAGGAGTTGTGCTAGTCACAAACATTTGCCAGTCATGACTAAACATTAAATACAGCTGAGGATGATCATGAGATGGTCACCTGGGACATGATGGAGGTGATAAATGAGAAATTACATATCATAAATAACAAGTTTTAGTTCAAAAGTGGCCCAAGATACAGACAGCATGAAGTCCAATCAAGATCCAACAGAAAGAAAAAAACAACATGAAGAATGAAAAGAATTTAAAAAAAAAAGAATCCAGGGAAATTTTAAGGCGACACACTGAAGGAGACAGAGGAAGAGCCAGGACTACAAGAAAAAAAAAACGTACACGAAAAACATTTTTCAAAATACAACAAAGAATAATCTAAAATTAAACTCTACTTAAAACCCAACAGTATGACACAAAATATCAACCTCATGGTGGAAATAATGAATCATTAATGTGTTTTCAAAATGAATGTGTTATTCATAATAGAAGTATTTAGATACTGTAGCCTGGACCAAAGTGATGGACCACCTAACTGACTATGCCTGGAGCCATAAAAACAGATGTATGTTTCTCCTGATTCCTGCAAGCAATGTTAACAGAAATCAGTCTCAAATGTCCTTTAATGTTGGCTGAAAAAAAATCACTTTCCAGGACACATGAGGATAGAGAAGACATAAAAAAGTACACTGATGTATGGAGTTTTCATTCCAGCTCAAGTTTTCTAAGTAGCATACAACCACTTAATTGTAAAATACTTATACATCAAAACACATACATTACATAGAGCACATCTAAACCCACTATGATCCATGTACAATACTGTGCAAAAGAGAGCTACCCCTCATTTCTTTATATTTTGCTTCCAGGGAGCCAAAATTTTTTAAAGTGGTCTTGAGCAATAGTTCTCCAGGCTTTTTGAAGGTCTTTCCCATTGGCTGCTTTTTCTCTTGTTTTCAATCCAGTCATTGTACCTGATCATTTTCAGAGGAATGTTGCTTTTTGTTTGTTTGTTCAGCCACTTAACACTGACCTATGAATCACTCAAGCATAAAAAAGGTGACTAACTCAAAGGATGAACAGGTGTTGTCTACACATAACAGACAACTTAGCAAAAAAACAATTTTAAATTGCATTCCTGTTGCAAAAACATATAATTTGTTCCCATTTTTTTTTTTTTGAATCTATGAAAAATGCCAGCGATAACACAGTTTGACAGGCATAAAATAGTATTTTTGCACCAACATGATGATTTGCAATGAGCTATTAGTTGAAAACTTGAAATATCTTGGCATAGTGTGCAGTGTATCCTTAAGAAATTTGAGGAAACTGGACAAGTGGAGGACAAAAGAAGAAGTGTCTGGCCTAAAAATCTACATGAACAGTATCTGAAAATCATGTCCTTAAAAAATGGGAAAAGATCCAGCAAAGACCTGACACAGGCCGTGAGAGATGTTTCTGGCCCCTCAGTTGATCCATCTACTGTTTGCCAAAGTCTCATCAGAAATGGTCTCAGTGGAAGGGAAACTGAGAGAAAAGGCTGAGGTATGCCAAATTACACAAGAACTGGACTGAAAATCAGTGGCAACAGGTCTTATGGAGTGATGAACCACATTTAAAAGTTTTGGTTCAAATTGTGGTCAATATGTACAGAAGAGGTGAGGAGAGAGGTACAACAGTGAGTGTCATGGTTCTGTCATGGTATGGGGTTGCATTTCAGCGAGTGGTGTTTTGGATCTTGTCAAATTTGATGGAATGATGAACGCAGAAAAGATCAGATTTTGATCCACCATGCAAAAGCATAAAATACATATACCAACACTAGTGGCTATTGTCCCAGCATACACGCAACTTAAAGTAAGCACACCTGCAGTATTTCACCCTTTTGAAAAATCAAGGTCACCTGCCGTCCTCCCACTGGGCAATATGCTCTGCACCTGTTAAAAGAAAAACATGAAATATATAGGAAATTCTGCCTGTTGAGCACAAAAAATTGTTTTTTAAAAAAAGGAAAACACTGTGAAATCATGTTTGTGTTATGAATCCCGAGTTATCCTTCAGTTCTGTTCAAAGGTGACTGTAAAGTCGTAATTGTAAAGTTGTAAATGTCAAAGTCACAAAAGAGTCTTAAACTATGGATAAGTTTTCTTGCATATAAAAACACATACACACACATGCACAGACAGTACTCTGGAGAAACACAACTTAGTGTCTGCCTCAGGCTGTGTGATATCCACTTATCATTTTATTACCAATTAACACAACACAGCAATGATGTCTGGAAATTAGTCTGATGGGCTGCAGGGCTCTGTGCACTTATAATCAGCTTAATTTATGCTTTTAGTTCTTTGTTGCTTTAGTGAAATTTTGCTTTTATTTTAAGAGGAAGGGTGAGAACTTTAGTGATTGTGGAAGAATATTTACATAAATTTAGCTTTGTTAATAACCTGTAGGACTATTTACCACTGATACAATTCAAACAGCATGCTCTCCTTTGATCGTGATTTACTAATCATGTTTTACACATTCTACAAAAAGGGAAAATTAAAAGCAGTTTGTAAAAATGACATCCTTGCAATGTGGACCACATTTAGAACAGATCCATCATTCAGCTATGAGCAATCAATAGCAGATTACACACCAGACACTTGCAAAGACACACTCAAGTGGGCAAAACTAAACATCTGCCACCATCTCATTTCTTACGATCAATGTCAGTGGCATGTAGGTGTGTGAGTGTGAGTGTGTGTGTTCAAACACTGCAGGCCATTGTGGAGCTGAGGTATATCGATTACTCAGAGGTTCTTGATGGTGAGCACTGGTGAGTGCCATTGATTTAGACTGAGAGGCAGGTGTAAGCAGGATCACATGGAGATTTCAATGTTGTTTTCACATCATTACTGGACAAACTGGATTAACATTTTACACTTCACTGATTATCAGTGACAGAGGCTGTGAAGTAGGAAAAGTAATTGCGTGGACACAGTGGAGCGCAGCATCTAGAAGGAGTAGCAACCAAAATTGTAAAGAATAGTCTATTTTACAACTGAAAAAACAAATAGAAAATATTATTGAGCTCAATTTATTTATATAGATTTTTTTTATATTAAACACTGTGTGTGAAGGGATCACTTGTACCATGTGGGTTAGAAGATAAAACACTGACCATGAAGTGCAACGTAGCAGTAATCTCATTACTGTCATGTCTTATAGATGTATTAAAATGCCAAAAAAGTATAAATTACAAAGTAGTTGGTGTACCATATCCCTTTCTGATAGCACGACAGGCATTTGGTCTTTGGAGACACAGATCTCTTTCACCATGAAGCTCAAAGCTTGGTCGTTTTCTGCTTCAAAGCAGCTGGTGCTAGACAGACAGTAGACCGCCCAGTCTTGGGGGAAATATAAGAGGACAAATCAAGACATGCTGCTGCTTTTGAGGAAAAGCAATGCGTATAGATTTCATAGGAAAAAGACAGAAGTGTTCCATTAAGGTTAAGCTATTTTGTGCCCATATCTCTGGTCCAAAAATGACAAAAGTCTTAATTTTTCTGAATTCCTATTGCTTATATCAGCATATTTTTAGGTTGTCGCTTGTACGAAAACTCAGTTTTCACCCATCTAGGCTTTCATCCCCCTTCTCCCCGAAGGAGTCCTACCATGTTGACAAATGTATCTGTTCTGTGTTTTACAGCGCTGATCGTTCCAGTTGAAACCACTCAGTGCCTGCAGCTCTACGCAGTTTCCGAAACTGTAAAGATAAAGAGAAGCTGTGAATGACACTACAAGCAGGGTTTGTCCTGCATGTGGAAATTACTGGTAGATACCATGAAATGGTCAGGAATTTAAGAAAACAAAAAAGAAATATAGACTTATTTTTATGATTTAGTTAAAAAAGCAAGGTTTTTGTGGATCCATCTAGCTGCCATGGGTGAAACATTTTCACTTGTTAACTGGAAGCCCCAGCAATATATGCTGCCACTGAGAGCATGGAGAAAAGAAGTGATTATAATTAGAAGGATTAAGGAAACACAGAGAGAAATAGAGACATCTAGTGGTCATCATGAAGGATGCATGTCAGCCAAGATCACTATCTCTTCTACTGGTTAAAAATGGGACTTAATTTAAAGATGAAAAATAATAGAAATGCTAAATTTTCTTAAAATAGCTGAATTACAAAGAGAAAAGCAGATTTCCCACCTTTCAGGTGAATTGCTTTGTTTGTTTTGGTCCATTGCCCTTAGCTGTCTGTCAGTAGCTAATGTCTGTTTCTAAATGGGTCTCTTACCCTTGGTTGTCAGGCTGCCCAAAGGCAAAGCTGATGAATCTGGGAATCTCTCCTGTGTCCCAGCGAAATGAGTCTTTTGGAGGTTTATATGTCAGACCTGTGGAGTAAAAACATGCTATTTTATCCATACACCATTTCTACTACTTCTAGACCAGTAGCATGTCTGTTTAAAAACAGCAACCTTAACTGGTAGTGTTTTCCAGTGTTACATTGGTATATTTTATTAATATTAATTTGTTTGTAAGACAAAAGCATACCTATCCAGAAGTTTTGCATTTCAAAGTCATGCTTAGTGACCTCGTTGCTTGTCTCCAGCTGAGTAAGATAAAAAGCCAAAATGTCCTGAACCTTCTGGCTGTGGATTTGAGCCAGAATACCCCCTTGTTCCTGGTGGTTTACCCAAGGAAAAATTTAACCTTAGTCTCTGTACGATGTTTTAAACAAGACTCAGTGGTTATATAGGTTGTGCCACTCTCTGAGTGAGGGACACACACCTGACTCTTACCTGACAGTGACTTTTAGCTCCATAGTAGGTCTCAGCTTCTGAAGACACCTTGAAGCAATTTCCATCGATGATGAGATCACAGCTTTGAAAGGGAAATTCCACTTTCTCTGTTGGGACACAAGCAGATAAACTATAGTTAAAATGAAGAGTAATAACACTAACCATCAACCTCAAAACAGACTGAACATACTTAAACATATTTTAAATCAGTATGGGTGTGAACTTTGGTGAATTCTTGCAGAATTATGCTTGGGACCATCAAATGAACAAACCTAAATCACCTTACTCAATGGCTGCCTGTTGAGCCAAAAGATATGGTTTCACAGAAATAAAATGATGTACACTAAGGTATCAAAGCCAGAAGACTGTACCACTTCTATTTGATATATGCTATAAATCCCCTCATATCCCCTCTAAGGGTCAGTGATGTCATTAGCAGACAGATGGCTTTACTCAGTATGTGTGTGTCTTTGTACACAAAAACTGAAGCATTTCTTGGTCTCAGAGTACAACTTTATAATATATATACGAAAACACAAATAAACACTCACCAATCAGCCACAATATTAAAACCACTGACTGGTGAACTGAGTAACATTATTTTCTGCTTCCACTGGCACGTGTCAAGTTATTGGCATTATGACAAATGGAAAAAGTGTGAGGATCTGCGTAACTTTGACAAGGGCAAAATTGTGAAGGCTTTGATGCTGTGGTCCACGCTGACCCACCCGTCCACCAGTGAAAGCACACAACTTGACCATGAAGCAATAGATGAAGGTGACCACATCTGATGAAGTGCATTTTCTTTTACATCATGTGAACAGTCTAGTGTGTGCGTGTGTGTCATTTTCCTGGAGAAGAGATGGCAACAGGATGCTATGGCAAGACAGTAGAATACTCTGGGCATTGTCCTGCTGTGAATGTTACTTTAACACATACTGCCCGCCTAAATGTTGTTGCAGATAATGATGAGCTGTGATTAAAAAGTTCTGGAAAAAGGCCCAGAAAAATAAAAAAACCTTGCTTGATGTAGATTAGGTCGATCTCCTATCATCTTCTTGGGCAGCTCTGGACTGCTTTCAATGTGGCTGCTATTCTTAGATCTCTCAGTGAAAGTCCCCCTTAACCTGCGCGTTTGTGCTGGATCTCTAATGTGTCAGATAGGTTATCCTTCAACTTGATTTTCATTTTCAGGAAGTGAACAAAGTTGCAGGGAACCAAATCTAGCAAGTAACGTTTTTAGTGAGGGTACACTATGTTTGTGTGGCCAAAAAACAACAATGGCACACATAGCACTTCAGATCTCAACTGAATGTACTCTCCCAGACACCTCACGAGAATAAAGTGGAACTCCATGAAGACAGTTTTGCCCTGGGGGACAAATTCGTAGTGCAGTATGTGTCAAAAAAAGGACAAGCATGCTCCTGGTCTTGTTTATCACTTGAGGTGCTGCATTCAGGTTTGGAAACTGTGAACTCTGGAGATCCAGCTCTCGTCACCAGTGATGATCCACCACATAAAATCTGGAATTAATGTTTGCTCTCTATGCACATTTGAGGTCTGTGGTGAAATTGCAGAGGTCAGAATGCATGTACTCAGAATGGGACTTCCAGAGAGCAATCAAAAAATGGAAGCTGTCTGGAAGCTGTCTGAAAATGTCCAAGAAGATGAAACTGAATGGGAGATCAGTCAAATTTAAGTTATTTTTGTTTTTATTATTATTACTTTTATTATGCTGTTCCTGGAACTTTTTGATCACACCTTATACACCTCTTTGTGTCAGCAGCATTGACCACTTTCAGTAGGATAATGCACCCTGCCACACTGCAAAAAATTTTCAGGAATAGATTGGGAAGCATTACAAGAATCTGAGGTGTACTGATGAGACAAGGCAACATGAGATATCCAGTGAAGTCCATGCCTTGACAGGTCACAGATTATAAGGCAGTACGGGGGGGG
>VUQI01000248.1:33624-44019 GCA_015106735.1 Paratilapia polleni | reverse complement strand
AAAAGGATAAAAAAAAAAAAAAAAAAAAAAAAAAAAAAAAGAAGTAATCTACTCTGCTGCCACATTTACTGAGTCCTTCCTGCACTGAGTCCTTCCTGCACTGAGTCCTTCCTGCACTGAGTCCTTCCTGCACTGCAGCCTGGCTCACTTCGCTGTGTTGCAGCCAAGATGGCAAATTTTAGTCTCACCCTCTCTCTTCCAGCGGTGGCGGCGTATGGAGGCGGTGGTGATGGCTGAGATGGATATACGGCTAATGGTGGGCGTCACCTCCACCTGGAGCACCTTGCGCCCCCGCGGTTCATCGGGAGCGCTTTCTGGCAGCGAGTTTTTCATGGCGTTCCCCAACTGAAGTTGACACAAGCACAGATGCAGATCAATAAACAATTAAATCTTCTGGCCTTTCTCATTTAACACCTGGTTATGGTTTAAATTTGGGGACAGAGAACAGATTTAAAAGAAAAAGGCAGATCAAAGTCATTACTTTACTGCATGGTTTTTATTTTGACTCAGGATTTAATTATAGACAGATGGACGTGTACTGCTATGCTGCAGGTCTTACCAGGAGAGGCTGGGAGTAAAGCTCCAGCTGGGCTCTGTACAGAATGTCCTCCAAAGCTTCTCGCCCCATCTCCCACTCTCCATTGTATCTGCATATCACAACATCACAACACAAAACACAAAGGCGCGCGCGCACACACACACACACACACACACACACACGCATTTAACAACGTCATGCTGCGAGCCTATCTGAGTAAACTGGAGTGTATCACAAGGTGCCTTGATGTCTGAGTCACATCCCTTAAACTATTATTAGTTATTTAGCAATGCCTGCAGCTACAGTGAGGGAGTGGTGGATAACTTGGGCACGCATCCAAACAGAGGGATTATACTCTGTCACGCTGTGAAAACACTAGTAAATAGGGTGAAAATTTTCCTGCAGTGAAAAAATATCATGCTTTAAAAATGCATTTAGAAACACAAACTTTATGTCACACATAAATCGTTTTCAGTTACCAAATAGGATACTGTCACATTAATGGCTGCTAATTTGTGTAAATTAAATGATTTACAACAATAAAAAACTGAAAATCAGCAAGTATTAAGCACTGTACATGGTCTTTTAAGCTACTGGTCAACTTATAACAGAAAATGTCCAATAACTACTGAACCCCCCCCCCCAATTTAATGGAACTATTAAATAAATGGTTGCATTAAAAGATCTGCTTTCTTATCTTTGCAGAGCAAGATGCTACCTCATATTCATATTTAGCAAAGATATATGAGAGTGGTAGCCATAAATAAAGTGCTATACAAATAAAAAATTACAATTGCAAAAAACACCCAGAAGTGGATAGCTGAACTCTTTGATCTGGTCCTGCAAATGCAACAATCACAGGCAGGGACAAATGCTTGGGGCTTCCTTTTAGACTCAAGATCAAAAGAAAGGGGATGAATGGGCAGGTAAAAACTCTGATGTTCACAAGGCTGAAAATTATTCCAGAATACATTTGCAAACCTGAAAAACATGGGTGAACGTCTTTTCTGTTTGTGATATTCTGATATCCCTGTACATTTTGCTCCCTCTCCTCATGTGGCACCACAGCAGTGCAGCATTAGCGGCTATATTAACCCAAATCCCAGAGTGTCCTCAGCGTGTGCCAAGTGTGAAGCTGTGGATTCATGCTCATCTGCCCTTCACGTGAGTGAGCACTGAGGTGACCTATGGTTGGAATTACTCAAAAGGCTATTATTTTCTCTCTTCCAAACACACACACACAGTCTGTTTTTTTTTATTTTTTGCCAAAAACATCAACTGCTCCAATCTCCTGATTGCTGCTGTGTATCCTCATGGGGGCGATGAGGCAAAATGCATACTCATTCTCTCCCACCTCTCTTTGCTACACCATCCTTAACAGTAGTGATTCCAGTCACCATCATATCAGGGGATCCATCTCTTGAGGACTAGCTGTCATCGAGGAGCTATAATCAGCTTTGCAACGACTGTCCTCGTAGGGGCTGACATCACCTGCTCCCACAATGCACTGCCGATCTAATCAGTCTCCACAGAGGGAGCTTCTGTCCTTGGTAGAGCGTTAGCATATGCTGTGAGGAGAATGTCTGCAGCAGCTCACAGGAAAGTTGGATCAAGTCAACCCTCAGTCATGTCCCACAGTGGTAAAAATGACATTTTGTGGCTCATAAGGACTCTGTAATAAAATGTTTATGCAAAAAGTCATGTAAAATGACACTGATGAAAGCTGCCTGCAGCCACTATAAACACAGAATCTCCCTTCAGCTTCATTTACATCGTTCACTTACTTTGGCTTGCCCAGCTTGGAACTGCTCTAATAGCAATGAGGTCACTGTGGCTCAGGGGGTAGAGCAATCTACCAATCGGACGGTGAGTGGTTTGATGTTGGAAAAGGTCATAAGGCAACTATGTGGGACAGACATGTGGGTTGACTATTAATCAGAGGGTTGGTGGTTCAGTCCCCGGCTCCTCCAGTCTGAAATGTCTTTGGGCTACCCCAAACTGCCCCCGATGCATCCCATCCATCATGAAAGTCAACCAAAACTGATTTTGGCTGCACACTACTGCACTGCACACTACTTGTTCAACAACATAATGCAGACAGACGCAGAGATGAGCTGGTGAACATTTACCCAAAAAAAATCTGCCTCAGGAGTTGCTAGAGACCCAAAAAAAAGAGCTAAAAATTCACCAGGTGCTCAGGTACATGACACCAAATAAGTGATAATGTTCCTCTGTAAGTTCCGCATGTGTATATATTGTCAACATATGATGCATCAAAACTTGTTTTTGCAGCTGTGGAGTTGGCAAAAAAGCACTTTTTGCAGCTTTAAAGATACATACATGGCATGATAAACTGCAGTCAGCATCTGCACCATGAACTCAGGGTCCAACAACACACGATTGCAAGGTTCCCTCCAAAGCTTCTGCTGTTGTCGGGGGAAGCCGCATACACACAACCTGTATAGAGAGATATTTACTGGTTAAACAATGTTCCCTTTAACCTCTGCAGAAAGCACAGATCAGATGAGACTAAATGGGAAGAACTAAAGGAAACATCAGTCACTTCCTGAGTGAACTAAAAGAGGAAACACATCAAACAGTGAGCAAGGGGAATAAAATTTTAACTTCTTTACACTCGTAGAGGTCGGGCAAGGTCAGTCAGCGGGGCGTTCAGTCTTTACTGTGAGGCTAAACTGAAAGACTGAGTGCTGTTCTCGTGCTCTGAAGTCTTCACAGTCACAGTTTGCCATCTGTCTAGACTGAGCTTGCTTCAGGCACTGTCTGTCTGTTCGCTCACAGTAGGCAGCGATTCATATCCTGAATTGTCTGCACGCTGCGGCGAAATAATCATTGGGCGGTGGCTCCACTGGAGGAGCTTCATATTGTAAATTCCACATTGATCCTTTCTCCTTAGGGCGTCTCAGTGTTTCCAAGACAGACAGAGACAGGTATCCAGCAGTTACGTTTTCAACTGGCCAAAAACACGAGTTGATCCACTCATTTCTAATAAAATCGTACTTATTGAATCCTCATGCAAAGACGACGGTCTGTACTGAGGTCAGTGTATGGCCACAGAGTAGATGACATGATTTAATCCTAATTTCAGTAAAGTAGGTAATATAAAATGTATAAGGGGAGGGGCTGGTTATTACTTGGGTAGGGAAAGGACAAAACAAAAAAGGACACATGCTTTAATGGTTTTCTTACCGTGAGCTCATCCTGCAGACTGACTGATAGGAAGAAAGAGGCATGTAGACCACAGCAGAGTTGTAACAGAGCATGAGGAAACACAGCACCTCAAACCTGCAACCACAACAAACTCTTAACAGGGTGTAATTAACTCAGTCAAAAAAAAAGTAAAAAAACAAAAAATCACTTTTAATCAATATCATGCCGCTAAAGTTTTCTAACAAGTATGACACTTTTACTGAGGACAATTATTGCTCAAGCAATTTATCAACAAGCAATTTATCAACTCTACGAGCTGTTAAACACTCTGCTTGCCTAAGCACTTTTGTGCATTGTCAACCAGTGCGCTGTTTGTAGATGCACAGCCTAACATACTGCAGTAATCACCCTTGAGCCCCCAACAAACATCTTATCAGTGATCCAAAATCAGGAAAGAAGAAGGATGACACTAAAGATTTAAGTCAGCTTGAACTCACAACTGACAGTACACTTGTTGCTGGGCCTTCACCCTGTGAAGTGAGTTTATTGTTAAAATATGTGGCCAAAGTGTTTTGAAAATACGTAACTCTGGATCTCTGACAGGCAAAGGCCAGGATTATACTAGCTTGTGGATGCAAACATGGACAGCTGTGGACACTGCGGACAAGTAGTCGTTCCTGAGGAACACATGAGTAGTTGGTGCATTTTAATGTAGTGCCTTATGGACACAAACAATTGTCGGACACAGACTTGCATCACCCTCTGATGGCAAAATTTACAACACTAGGAGCCATGCAGTCCCAGTCGCATAGTTACAAAAGTGGAAACTATAACACTGGCATAAAGCTAGGATTATGATTGGTTATGGGCTGAAGGCAGGTGAACGAGAAAGGGTGGAGCTTAATCCATGTGATTTTCAGGTCTGCGGAACACATGGGTGTAAGATTTGGGAAGTATAGTGACAACTGTATTGCCAGAAAAACGCAATTATTAATTTTACTAATGAAATCACTGAAAAGCACCTTTGAATCTGTGCTTTTCATGGGCACAGAGGACACATTTTGTTTCTTCTAGGAGATGATGTAACATGTTTGCTGACACTGAATGACCTGCAGCCCTGCTACTGCTCTAAAGGTACAAAGAGCTCTATGTGTATAAACTGCAGCTATTTAATGTCTTAATCGAAGTCGGCACCTGATAAGAAAAGAGGAGATGCTTTGTTTCTTCTAGGAGGAAACACCACAAAGTTAATCAAATGTAAGTTCTGTGGGACAAAGCGCTCTTTCGGCTGGAGGTTAAGGCGAAGGCTGATCAAGCCCGCTTGTAAGTGCGACAACAAACCACAGAGAAGCAACTCTTTGTTTGCAAATTATTTACTGTAGTAAAATTCCATGACAACAACTCATCTGCGAGCCTCTGTGTTAGTCACCAAGAGTTGTGAAGGCTTTGAGGTGCCTATAGTACCACAACATCCGCTGTTTGAATGTTGATAAAACAGATGTTGGTACTCAAACAAAATCAAAACTCTCTGTTTGAGATTATTGGCTTCTGGCTTCCATATAGCATACTTTATTTCTTCAAATGTATGTTGATGGAGGACAATCAGGAGAAGGCCCTTGAGTGTAAGGGGCATAATTGACTCTGTGTGCAGGCAGATGGAAATGGCTTGGCGGTATATCATCAGTAGCAGTGAGCTGGCACCTCTCATGAGCTTTGGGCTTTCTTCTCATAAACACTATCTCATGCCCAGCTCAACAAATGGATTTCCAGATAAGCTAAGAGGCTTGGCCCTGCTGAAATCCATTCGGTATATTTATGATGTTCTGTGTTTCTGGTAACCAGGGGCCACACTGCTCTGGAAAACACAAAAGATGACGAGTGTTGCCTGTGCTACCCCTACATCAACTCTGATAGCTCAGATATGACTATCTCTGCATATATGTAAGTACGTATATGCAATTCTGCTCATTTCAGTGCAGAAAAAACATTTTTCTGGAAGGATTTTTTTTCCTGGCATGCTTCGTTACTTTGCTAAGATTATCATTCAACCACAGCAGCAGAAAATATTTTAGAGCCAAAAAAGCTTTCACATCTGCTGAGTCTGGCCAGAGGAGGCTGAATGAGGGTCAAAGATTATGATCTGATCATCTTAAAAGGTTTTATAGATGATGTGCTGTAAAAGAAAGTCTTTTTTTAAAATGAAAATAAACAAATAAATAAGAAGTAATGACATCCAAAAAGCCAAAGTTGGATTCAGTATAGCGATGTCCCATGTTTGCTGACTCTGAATGACCTGCAGCCACAAAAGAACAAACAAAGAGCTCAATGTGTATAAAGTGCAGCTATTTAATGTCTTAACCTAAATTGGTACCTGTTCTGTGCAGTAAAGGTCTCTCTCTGAGGATGGAGGCTGCTGTACACCACTCTGATCAGGTCATGTTGACACAGAGCGCCCTCTGTCAGTGCCATAGACCCCAAGCTAGAAGGCTACAAAAGAAAAAAAAACAGTTAATAAAATGTTTCCCCACCATGGTACCTTTATAACATGCTAGTAAGCTGGCAGTGAGAATAGCGTGAATGAGCTTGACTGACTAACCTGACCTTTTGCTTTGTTTAGATTGTAAATTTATGATTAATGTTCATATTTTATTGAAGTGGAATCATTTCTCCTGGACCTCCGCCCAGTCCTCACCTTAGACTCAGTCCCCGTCACCAGTGGAACCTCAGCTTTGCTGAACCGATTCTTTGGCTTCCGAGTTTGAAAATTTAAAGAGTTTAGCCAATAAATTGCTGACTCTACAACTCTTGAACCGAGCATCCATCTGTTATAATTTTCCTAAACCTTCTACAAATTCATTCATGTAAAATAAAGCTACAGTAGTCCTCGCTTCCATTCAAGCCTCTCCATGTTCCTAAAGGGCTTCTGCACACCTAAACTGACAGGTGAGTGCTTTATAGTGTTGGAGGACCCACTTACAGTAGCATTACAAAAAACTGACACACTTTTATTAACCTTTGAGTGAAATTTGTTGTGGTGTTAGTTCATACATATCATAACATGACAGGAAGCGTGAGTGGTAAACATTCAGTAAAGCCAATGAATTTGTGTCACCTTATTTGACCATTTCATAAATAAATCTGTCTACTATACTTCAGTAAATCAAAATCAAACTAACAAAACTACCTAAAAAGAATTTTATTATATTGCTTTTGAATTTTCTCTAGCCAAAACCTCTTTATGAGGGCCACCAAAAATCTTGCACTGTGGGAAAAAACCTGTAAATAGCGCACATGTGTGGGCCGTGATCTTGTTACCACATCGATCATGAGACAGGACACATCAGGATTTGCTGTGTGGACTTGCTGCGCAATTTTGCTGGTTAAAACCCAAAGCCATTGTCATCAATTATAAAACACGTAGTAGTATGTCACGTGACTTTCATCATCATTTTATGCGTTCAGTACTCTGACCTCTATATGGCCTGACATCTTCAATCTCCCATTGTAATCCCTGCCATGTTATGGATCTTTTTCACTATGTTATTATTGGCAATAAATATAAAGTGAATAATCTAGGTGCAGTTTCCAATCTAAGATATTCATGTTAACATGCAAAGTCATCTTAAATCTTCTTGTGAAATAGAAAGAGGAAGAGGTAATGCCTGATTGTGTGTCCAAGTGAGGATATGTCACAAGGCCATTTTATTCTAATGGCATGCAGAGCAAAAGTCACCTCTAAACTGAATTGATATTCTGTCTTGGGTATCTTGTGTGACTCTGAGCAGAGAAGGAGAGAAAGTGGGGCTGATAAAAAAACAAAAAGAGAGAGAGTGGAGTGTATGCTAATGCTGGAGGCCAAGGGATAAGGCCACGTGACGTGCAGAGCCGTACTACAGCTGAGGAAGCTTGTTGTGATTCGCTCACACATACACGCTCACATGCACAATCCCTCTCCTCCAGCCTCCATGCTTTCTTCACTCTCTCAGCATGGAGGGTAGAGCCTTTCAAGCTTGTAATTACAGCGATAAATCGCCCTCAGCACACACCACACGCTGAAGTCTCATCAACACTCGCATGCACAACACAGAGACAAGCACCTACTGAGGGCTGTCACTCTGTGTGAAAATATTCACTCTGGGCTTTGGGTAGTAAAAGAAAAAAAAAAAAATCCCTCAAAACCTGCCCATCAGCCCTCAGCAAACAGTCAGTATGGCCTTTAAAACCCCTTGCTAATGAATTCCAGGTCAACGCAACAGTCAATACTGTGGTCGGTTTCAGTAGGCAGGTCAGGGGTCGCACAAAGCCAGTGTGACCACGATGGCGACTAAAAGAGAATCAAACAAAAAGTGAATGAAAGTCTACGGGCTCTTATTTTAAAAATCAAAGAAATCAACATGTACATAGATTGTTAAATCTTTTTTAATTACATTTTTGAAAGACACAAATCTGGCACAGCGAGACTAACACACACAGACAGCTAACCCCTCGAGGTGAGGTTAATGAATATAGCAGTGGTCGAATGTTGAGGAGCTGCCACCTTCTGAATGGCCACCTAAATTAGTCCCTCGGCCACTCGTAGAGCCGCAGTAAAGAACACACAACACAAGGAAATAAAACCAAAAATCACTCTTCGCAAGAGGCTAAGAAGGAACAATCAGGAGTCTTACCTCATGATATATCGATGGTTTGGAGAGAGATGGAATAGTGAAGGAGAGGAGCTTGCTGTTGCCATCTTTGTCCACAATTTCCTGCAAAACCAAAGAGACAGAAGTCCTGTTATTGAGGGAATGGAGCATTGCATTTAGGACAGTGGTTCTCAAACTGTGTGGTGGGCCTGCATGCAGTCACTGCAGGTGGGACACTGACAACCACTTGAAAAATATGAAGTGAAACTAGGCTGAAGGAATCTCTTGTTTTTCGTTTTTTTGCAGAAATGAGGTTAACGTTCATTTAAGTAAAATTCAACTAACTTTTTTATCGTTTAGGATTGATAAAAATGTGGATGTGGGACATGTCCTTTTTTCAGCTTCTGAATTGGGGCATACCACCTAAAGTTTGAGAACCACTATTTAAGAACAGCCTGGTACACATCTCTTATTTACACTCGCTGGCCACTTCATTAGCTACACCTTGCTAGTACCCGGTTGGACCCCCTTTTGCTTTCAAAATTCTTCATGACACAGATTCAACAAGGTGCTGGAAACACTGGTCAGAGATTTTGGTCCATATTGACATGATAGCATCACACAGTTGCTGCAGATTAGTCAGCTGCACATCCATGATGTGAATCTCCCGTTCCACCACATCCCAAAGGTGTTCCACTGGATTGGAAAGAACTTGTTGATTTACCCTGCAATCCAATTATGAACAGCTGAATAGGATTCAGGTGGCTATTACATGTGAGCATGATGGACACTGTCAACTGAATGAGAAAAGTTGAGATAATTGTGTTTTCTCATTTCAGTTTTATCTCTCAGTTGTTTCTTCCCCCCATCACATATGCTAATCAAAGTGGTGAGTTTTACTTTCTGGCATTCATAATCAGGTTTTGGTACCAAAAAGGTTTAGTCTTTTTTATCTGCACATCTCTTGAATGTACTGTTGATTCAGACCTTGAGCTGCCCTTCGCTGGCTAACAGTACATCTCTGAATATCTGATGCGACTGCTGAAAGCAAGGCTGTTTATCAGGGAAAAGTCATCACCTAAGACAGGCAAGAGGTCTGTGAGCACGAGCAGTATGTATATATGCGTACGTGCGTGCGTGTGGTATAGACAGGGGGATGAATTATGCATGGGTATACCCTTAGCTCTGCTGGCTGTCATGGAGCTCTTTCTATTGATATCTCAAGCTCTTAGCACATTTCCCCAGGGGTGTTTCCTGGTGATGCAATCTATCTGCGCTCTTTCCATAATCCGGAGTTTTCCCTGTAGGTCGTCTTTCAAATCAAGAGACATACAACCTCAACAATGTTCCACCTATCTAAACACCCATGACTTACATGGAAAAAAAACAAAAAAAAAAAAACAGCTTTTCCCCACATTCCCATCCATTTCAACTCATCTTAATGTTTGTAAAAAGACACTGCTTTAAAGCTAAAAATATATAATGTGATAACTACGTATATTCATCCATATAAACCAGTAACAGTCTAGCCTCATCTCAAGCAATTACCTCTGCCAAGGAGGTTAATGATTAGCAGGATTACTCAAAACGTTATGGACAGATATGCATAAAATCTGGATCAAGGAACTCTTTTAAGCATATTTGACCATTGTGAGACTGACATTTGGCATCATACCTTCACAAAAGAAAAGGTGAAATGAAAAAACCTGGGAGGCATCATGTTGATGTTCTCAAGAAAACACTACAAACCATTTCAGATCCAGATTCATGAGTGATGTGGAGGGAAGTTTCAGTCTTGGCAGACTGATGTTGTTGGAAGAGCAATTCTCAGACTGTGAAACCAGGACAGCTAATAAATAGTGGACACAACTGAGAAAAACAAGCCCAGCAGCAATCAAAAGATCCCGGTTACGCAATTATCAGATCATGTGAAGGGTTTAACAGCATTAAACACTGTGGCCTCCCCTGCTCCTCATTTAAGAATGGGTCTGCCCCCGATTCGGAAATTTGCCAGTCAAATCAGATTTGGTCGTTCACTATGAAGATTTGAATATTCGTTCCTTG
>VUQI01000248.1:0-23844 GCA_015106735.1 Paratilapia polleni | reverse complement strand
AAGAAAAAAAAAAAAAGAGAAAGAAAAAAAAAAGAAAAAAGAAAAAAAAAAAAAAAAAAAAAAGAAAAAAGAAAAAAAGAACAGAGATTATGCAGGCAGTTATGACGCACAGTACTCTTTAGATTCAACAGCTGCGTGTGGGCAAAATTGGAAATACGCATAAAATGACTTTGTCAGACAAACCAGATTTAGCAAGTACTGCTTTTATCTTGCAAGCCTGAGACATTGTAAACGTGCAAGTGCAGAGTTCCTGCTCACTCTGACAGTAAGCCATAACAGTGTGAAACCCATGTTTAATCTTATTCGTTAAACTCTAATCAGGCCAGAAAAGTTGCACAAACTCAAGGCCATTTTAGATGTACATGCCTGTTTTTATTTAGACTGTTGTGCACAGTCTAAATAAAATATAAGAAAAATGTAAAACTCTCTACTTTTGCTGGCTGTGTCATTCTATATAAAAATCAATCAAATGTGGAAAGTTCCCACCTGACCCCCTCAGAATCAGCTGATTTCTTTTTTGCACAGCATCTTTAGCACATTTAATTAGGGTGTGCAAAATTGTACCTTCATCCTATGACTATTTTCAGTTACATGCCCTTAAAGTACAACGGGGTGGGTCAAAATGTTGCTCTTTTTAATTTGCATCATTTTATCTAGCAAATTTGAGCCCTCATAAATTCTTAAGTACAGGAGATATAAACATGTAATTTTTAGAGCTGAAAAACTACATTTAGGCTCTGTTCAAAACTGCAACCCAAATCAATTTTACACCCATTCCTAGAATTATAATCTAAAGAAAAAAAAAGTATTTGTTTAGAAAGTTTTTTCCTGTAACTCTGGGCATCAAAATCATGAAAAATATCATAGTTTTAACAGCAAAGATGCACCAATTTAAAGCCTATGACACAGAAATGCAGAAAAAAAGCATTTTTATCCTCAGCATTTTATCCGTTTCACTGGATAAACATACAAACAGTGCATTTTGGCTAAACTTTCAATGGTCATTTACCACGTGGGATAGCTGGGTGATCATAACAAGTTACATCATATGAAAGGTCTCTCTTTTTTTTTTTTTAAACCTACATTTTGATAGTAGGTTCATCTTCTAGCCATGATTTCTTCTATGTCAAAATAATTTTCCAACATAGTCATATTCTAACAGTTGTGAATGTAGCTTATGGCTGTGAAATGGAAAAATAACACTAGTACTTACAAGTTCTATATCATAGTTTTGACATATTACGGTGATCAACAACTGTAGGTCCTGAAGACATTTTTTTTAAATATTTGCAATTTGTGCACTCAGAAGGACCTGGATCACAGGGTGTCTCAGGATCAGTGGAGCAGCAGATAAGGACGCTGACACTGAACACAAGCAATAGGATGTTAATTTCTAAAGTTTAGTAAATTGAGCACAAAAAACATCTTGAAAAGAAAGCCAAAAGAAAATTGTCACAAGCTGAACAGACACTGAAATAACTGCCTTACATTAAGGGGGTCCAGAATGACCTGGCTGGTATTGAACAATGCAAAAAAAGAAAAAAATGCAATGTCTAGTCAAAGCCTTTATGAAAAAAATTAAAGCTGAAATCACATGTAGCAAAATGCAAGTAAAATGTAATTCAATTAGTTTTTATATGATAATTCTTAGGTTGTATCACTCAGTGATATAACCTGGAATTACTGAGATTGAGGCTGCTGTTCATAGCTCATTCCCCACCATATGACTTTTGTTGAAAGAGAAAAATTTGAATACATTTTCCCCTCCCCAATTTTGCATACAAACCTAATTTGTTTTAACACCAGTCAAAGAGGTTCACCTTATTAAACTAACATTAACTAACAGCTTGGTGGCCCTCACTCTTTCAGTATTTATTTTAAAAATCAACTCCAGAAGGACATGTAAAGGCAGAACATCCTCACCCAGAGGCAAAACTTTAACTTGAATGCACAAATCTCAGGGCACTGCAGATATGCTTGACAATGTTACAAAACAGGCTCAGAGGAGAAAGATATCTGATTTGCTGTGGGGCTGGAAGAGCAGAGCACATGATGATATGAACTAGTGGAATCTTTGTGTGTGAGCACACTTCTTAAATCTGAGTCTGTGATTTGAAAGGCTCCCCTTTAGTCAGCTTGTTCAGCTCTTTATGAAAGGCTGACTCATTTGTTTCCTCTGGCTTGTCAGACCTTCACAGACTCGCTGAGGCAGGCTTGTCAGTTACCATGGGAACAGTAGTCAAGTGCCTTTCAGCCACAAGCAAATTTTCATGAACAATAACTGTTTATTTTGTAAACATAATTTAGATTTTAACTGCTGTAAAATAACAGGAAAGAGCAGATACAATACCACAAGGTGTGAAACATCTTTTTTTTTTTATTCTCTATATGTCAGCAGCACAATAATGCTAAAATAAACATTAAAAAATATAAACAAATAAGTCAAGAATTTAGCAATTAAGATGGTGTCTGAATATGAAAAAAAGAACAATATGAGGCAGTATACAGTACATCTATGCACTTACCTCAGTGTCCCAGAACTCAAATCTCCGCTAGGAGATGCAAATGGTTCTCCACAGTGTCACACATCTGTCGCTCACTGAGGGTCACCTGCAACAACAAAGAAAGAAGGGACCCATCAATCACATCATCACAGGAACAAGTGTCGCAGAAAATGATCATCAAGACATTTAGCTACAGTTATATTGTTCAAAATTAGGGATAAATATATAATGACATTCACTGATGACAGTGAACGATGTTTATTCATCTTTTTCCAATAGATTTCACAAAAGTATTTCACTGACCTGTGCTGGCATCGGCTATTCAACAAATTGTTATTTTAAACATCAGTTTTGTCACTGAATTTACCAATCCGTGCGATCCCTATTTGAAACTGACATCAGCACAGAACATACAGTGTAAGCAGCATGGAAGTCAGACAAACAAGTATGCCCACCAAATCAGAAAAGCAATGTTAATCTTGGAGAGGCACTTTTTTTCCAAATGTTTTTAAAGTGTAGCACAAATTGATGTAGGAATGGATACAACTGAAATGTCAGCAGCTTTTAAACAACGCTACTTTTTGCACTTTAGTTCAAACAATTCTGTCATTTAGCAACAGATATCTGTGTATGACCTTAAAGTTGCCACAATCAATACAACAAGAAAATATCCTGCAAATTAGCTCCAGGTTTAAGCTGCACAAGTAATGGAGTGCTGCCACAGTAATCTGCCAGCCTATTTGATTATAAATCATGCCAATTCTTCTTTATCATGCAAAAGTTAAAAAAAACAAAAAGCAAAACAAAACAACCTACAACCACCTGGGCTGAAAAATCAAGCCAATGCGTAAGTGCCAAACACTGCAGTTCCTCTAGTGAAAAAGTTAACCCCCATAGACTTCCATGTCAAAATACCCAAATTTAGAGCATTAAAAAGCATATTTATAGCATGGTACAAACAATGGTTTTGGCCTCTATGGATAGTTAACATAAAATAACAACTCTACAATGGTCGAATGTTCTTTATACATTTTATATTCTATAGCTCTTCCACCTAGATACAGGAGTTAGAAGCATGACTGACAGGTCCCTACACAACAAGCTACAGCTGATGGCAGTCTGCTAGGCTTCACCTCTGTTAACTTGACCTCTCCACTGTCTGTTATGTTGGTGCCTTTTGTAGCACTTTAATGAAATTATATTACAAACAATATGGTCTGATGCCTCGTACAAAAAGTTTGTGCTTAAGTTCTGATGAGTGAAATTGTAGTATTTATTAGTCTGTTACTTAGCACTAATTACTCCCTCATCCAAATATGATAATATGTAACAGGTTTCAAAAAATGTCTTCAAAACGTATAATCCACAACCAATGGGTCACCGTGTCTAGGTCCATCTTTTATACTGTCTATGGCAAAAAAATAATTATGCAACTAACAGTTCATATGCATTAACCTGTCAGTTATAACCTGTATTAATTGTTTGGTCTAAAATGCCCATCAACAATGAGAATACAGTACATCTGACATCTTACTGACATCATTTCTGCTCTGAAGATTGATAGCTTTGAAGTAATTACAAATAAACTTCAAAATGGTGCTTCACTGATTGATTTTTTTTGCTGCAAAGAAAATGTCAGTGGCAGGAAATGACCCAAGTGAGAGATAAGCAGTCATGACAATGAACAAAGCAACTGACAACATGGAGACTTGAAAACAAACAAATAGGTTGCTACAGCAGCACAACAGTCCACTAAAAAAGACACACAGCAATAGTGAAAAGCATTTCTACTTGGAAGAGAAGCCTTACTAACAAGCATGCAACATGCAAAATCATTTCTGTGTCATAATGGAAATTGTGCATTTTTTCTCCAGCACTTTGTTTTGAAGGTTATTTTGAGTCACAGCACAAGGAAATTTTCAAGTTCTTATTGTTGCATAGCAACAGTCAGCTGGCCAACTTGTTGTCCTCGCCTGCTAAAAATGCATCCTGAGGATCCACACCCATAGCTTTCACTGTATTTGAAAGAATAAATCACAGTTTAGTGCCACACAAAAAGGCCTCTGCAGGTCCCTGAGAAGCAGACAGTGCCACATCACTGAGCAATCCGTTTGCTGTTAAGTATTTTGAACACAGCCTTGTGTTTATCTGACCGAGTTTTACATTAGCAATTCATCACTAAGACCCGAGGCAGTCCCATCTGTCTGGAATGATGTGTGTGCCCTCTCCACCTATTGTAAGCTCTAAAGAAGGTGTTTATTTTCCGTCACCAGATCGAGTGCACTCATTCTGTATGACTCATCAAAGCTGAGGGTAACAGTGAATGCATCAAAGAGAGGAACAGGGACTGAATAATACAATGCAGACAAAATATGCAACCTAAATAGATTACATGTTAGATGACAGGAATGTGTTGATAAGGCTTGAAAGAAATTCTCATTAGTTCTTTAGAAATAGAAGCTGGATAGAACAGAGTTCCCACTAAATGTGATCATTGTCTCTCACCCATATTGCAAAAATTACATTATCTCCTAAATAGCACGGTCTTAGGGTGGGTCCATAATATACTGTTTTTCCATCACTATAAATGGAATACAATTTTTTTTTCCCTCCATGTTTTTGTAATATGGCAATACTCACTTTAACACACTCTCTGAGTATAAAAGGCCATTGTAGGCAATGCTGCGAGTCAATGAGGAAGGCTGTTTGAAGTCATTAAATGATTTTGATCATCAATGTAATGATATACTTTTGATTCATGGACCATTTAGCTGGAAATTGGAATCCTATCCAGTTACACAATATTTTGTATAGTAACAAAATTCCCAAACCTGATACAAATCTACACTTTACCTAGGATCTTTCATGTCCAAACACAGTGAAAGCTAGATTCTAAGGTGCAAACTGGCTTTAGTATCTAGTTTATTTAGTCAGCCTATTGCTCTTTGTCTTCCCTTTACAATGCACTACATAAACTTTGCAGGGATATTTGCAATTACTTAATACAAATGTCAACAGTCTTGTGTTGCGGTTTCTTCTTCAATGTTGTGGATTTGGAAAATCATTACTTATCAAACACCTTATTTTCTTTATTTCAAGGACCTAACAGAATAAATCTAAGCCCGATCAATTGGCCACTGACAGGCAAAGTGAATAATGTCGATCATCTCCTAATAATGCAATATTCTACTAGGAAACCTTGGATCCTGGCATTCTTGTAGGTGTTATTTTGTCACCCACATAACACTGATGCAGGCCAACCACACCTCAGCAGCAAGACTCCCCAGCACAGAGCTGCTCAGGAAAGGTTTTAAGAACACGACAAAGAGCTCGAGGCAGTGACAAACTCCAACTCTTAAACTGATGGAACGTTGAAACAAGCCCAATCCACAAAAGGCCCCAAAGCACCCCCCAGAACCCAGAGCCTCCACTGCTAATGGCACCCTAAGAAACTCAATGCCCATGACCCATGCCCTGGCTCTATACAGTCCTTGTAGGCATACACAGACAAAGTCTCTCTGTGGACTTGTCACAGAATACCAAGCAAGTGAAAGAGATCAATATCATTTGAAGTGCTATATGGGTCTTTAAAATAATGCACAAGTCAGAATATGCACTGCATTGTAATGAAAAAAATATTTTGCCTTTCATAAGCCTTAAGCCTAAAATATGGGGCAGAGTTTCATCATGGTACAGCCACAGTGCCAATCTAACACTAGTAAAATGTCTATAGATAGAACTTTTATCTAGAGCTTGGTAGGAATTGCAAAGATACCATTACAAGCTTCCAACTGGTTACAACAACTGAAAATTAGCTGGTACTTACTTGGGAACTACACTGTGATTCCTCTCCACTCTCCAACCATCTCATCCCAGTATTTGTGAGTAAACAGTGCTCTCCAGCCAGCCGTCACTGTTGGCTAAATATGTCACACACCTAATGAGGCCCTGGCGAATGACACTAAGCAAACTTTCCTTGAAGGGCTGCGCTTCCTCTACACAAGACCTGCTCATTGTCCTGTGGCGGGGTTCACAAAGGGATCAGTACAGTGCCAACCCATCCTGTTTACAACACTTCAAACCCTGAATCACAATTCCAGCACTCAACACTCTGCTAAACAGTGCACACAGTTAAAACAAAGCCACAAAGTATATTACACTACTAAGTATACTATTAACCTATACTAAGTAGTTTGTGTACTCAGCTCCAAGACAGAGCAGTTAACATACAACATGCTCCATTGTGACTTTGCAGTAAGACAAAAGCAAAGCTAGAATTGCTAGAATCAACATTTTATTTTAACAAAAACTAAACACTATAACCTGTGTTACAACTAAGTTTCAGTTAGGTGGATCCCAGGCTGAGCAACAGAAAGTTAAACAAAGCTGTATCTGAAAACCCCTTTGCACTCATTCTTTCACTGCTCATTATATGATTAACAGTCAGTAGTGAGCAGTACATTTTAAACACTTACTTTTTATTTTGTGCCATCACCCTCAGCTGTTGCACAATGGTCATTTAGGCATCAGGTCTACATGCATTGTAGACCTGGCATTGTATGCTTGATGTTAAGTACTGTGGAACAAAGCACCCATGTGGAACCCTCCATTCCTATTAACTAAGCTGGCAAACCAACCACAGTTTCGGGTGGTGCACCCTCATAATTCAATAGCATATGTTAGCCCCACCTTTGTGTAAGTTTAGAAGCTGCAAGGCATCCTTCTGGCTTGTCGGTAAAACAAATATAATCAACAGTAGGTGATTGTATTTCTTATCGTAATTAGCATGACGAGTAAGTGTGTGCATGCGGGGTTGAAAGATTATTGGTAGTTGCTGAACTCACAGCAGCCGTTCTGAAAATTACAACATATCACCCAGCGCTATAGCCATGATAGTGGCTCTATGAGGCTATACTCGGTTAAATGCTGATGTCGACATGCAAAAATGCTCGCTATAATGTTAAGATCCTTATGATGCTTACGAGATGCAACTTTCAAGTGTTCAATGCCTTTGCTAAAGATGCCAAATTGAGACTGATGGCAATGCCAACAGTTTTGCAAGTAATGTGTCATAAACCAGAGTACTGGATTAAAAAAATAAAACATTCTGACCTGATGACTTTATTGTTTATATTTAAAACAATAATTATATTTAATAAAAAACTGCAATAGCTGGGGGAAAAGAAAAAAAAAAATCAATATTCCATCTGGTTGAACACTTTCTTTTTAGAGACTTTTTCAACATGACACATACTATGGAAGTAAAACAATGATTTAATTCACATCACCTATGATTAATATATAACCTAGAAAAGGGCCACTGAGCAGCCTAGTCATAGTGTCTATGTGTTACGTTGAACTTCTCACTAATCAGACTTTTAAATCTTAGTTGTTTTCATACTGAAACTGGAACCTTAGCAGTCTCATGACTCAATAATAATACAACCAGTCTGTGGGCTAATCTTGATTGTGCAGTTGTTGGTCAGTCAACCAGCCGCGGAGAAGAGCGAAGTTCTAGCTTAAAACAGAGTGTTAAAAACAATGAAAAGTGTACACTGCACCCACTGTCTGTACTTTTCATGCTGTATTTTTTTTATCTTTGATGTTTTTTTCCCGCACTTCCTGGGGGCGATCACTCCCTTGCCTATTCCGGCCCACTTGTCAACCAATCAGCATTCAACCGACAGACAGCGTCATCCACAGCCAGCAACGTGTGTTGGGATTTTGGAGGACTGTGCCGGAGCATGTTTGCAGTGGGTGAAAACCCCTCTCCGTACGCTGTCTGTAGGGAAATACATACGCAAATGGACACAATCGCGGTATCATAAATTACGCATAACAGCTGCACCATTGAGATAGTGCGTCCAACCCTAATCAACAGACACTATGAACACATCTATGACATAAAGTATTGTTCTGTGTACCATCTGTCTTTATCGTACTGTCTTTGTAAACAAACCCTTCAAAGTTCAGTTTAACTGTTAAATTGTCAACCTATAGTACAACTGATGATTGTGTCAGTAAAATAACAGGAGACACATGGCAACTATGGATGACATAAAAACCACATGACCTTAGCTAGGAAATGACGCCTTAGCAGCTGTGTGTACAATACTCATCATTCACTACAGACAGGTGAATCACACAGGTTTCCATGACCAAGAGACTTATTAAACCAGTGTACACAAACACAAGGTTAAAGCCACACAAAGTACAGAGAGCCACTCTTTAACTCTGCTGCACCCAGAGCTGGGAATAGTTAAATAGTTGGTCTGTCCTGGTTACAGTCAACAGTAGAAACAAACTACCCTTGATTGTGTAAACAAAGAAATAACCAATCAGTTGTGTGCGTGGTCTGTTTTGGGAGACAGTTTCCCATTTTTCCTGCCAGTGTTGGCAGCTTTGTTGTATTTGCTGCTGAATGAATCACTGTTGAGGGGCAGTCAAGAAGGGTCCCAATCAAATAATAATATTTTACAAAAGGGCTTTTTCAATGAGCATGGCGAGGAAAGAATGCAAACCTTTTTTTTTTCCTTTCAAAACCAAGGATGGTAAATGTGTTAGAAATCCACATGCAACAGTTTCAAACATGAGTTGAGGGTTCAAAACAGCCATCGAAATAAAACAGACTGTTGGAACATCTGCAACAAAAAGGCAAACAGGGAAATATTGTCATAACAGATGCAAATGTTGCAGTAGCATTAGTCAGGAGTGTGAAAACTGGGTGCAATGCTTTTAAGTATAATTTGTAAAGTCCTAACACTTTAGGAAAAGAAAGTCACTGAGTGCTGCAGACATCGTGACAAGTGGTGTGATCACACCGGTAGTTTCTCTCATCTGCAGCACCGTCATTTCAACTTCACATGAGCCAGTTGCTAATAAACAACTACAATTTTCAGTAAGTCAAATATTCAGTCCACATTTTGGAAAGCATGTGAGATTGTGGAGTCAAAACAAACTTGATTTTGGTCCCTACGACTTCAGCAAAGCATAGCAGTGTTTCCCAACACAGAATATTTGTGGCCTTACAAGTGACTTATTTAACATTTTAATTTATTTTTTAATCCGTCTGAGCGAACTATGCCATAAATGATTAATTTACTAGTGGACAGTCCCCCTTGTTCTAATTCTGAAAGATGAGTCTAATCAACTAGCTACCATTTGGGTTACAGTTAGGTTTAGGCTGGCTCACTGCCAGGTTACTGTTATGACAGTCCTTGATATCAATCAGCTGCTTCTCCACAGAGCATCTCATCCCACATTTAGACTTCAGCTCCAGCGTCTTGAGCTGCAGCTGGGGATAATAGTCTTTATTCTGCTGTGGAGATCTGTGAGCTGGAGGGTCACTAACAACAACAACAGCAGCCAGAGAAATCCTGCTGTAGAGAGGCAGCTGATTATATTTCTCAGTGACTTATCTGCCACAAAGAGGACAGCTCTCTAAAAAGTATTGTCTAATAATAAATAATTAAAGAAAGCCTTTGCCAATGTACAGACACATGCACATGCATCTGTGGGAACCACTGCAAAGCCGGCTTGCTGATGCTCACACGGTCAAATGCTTGCTCATGCTCACAGCATATTTGTCGTTTTAATATTTGCACAGGTAAATTATCAGGCAAGAACAAATTAAGATTAGTGTTTGCTTTCACTCTGCTGTAATCTAATCTAATTCTTGATACTCATAAAACAGTAAGTGTGTTTGGGTTTTTGCATTATCTACATAATTTTATGATGCTTAATGTTATTTCTCATAGGCAGGGTGATTCCTTTTCTTAGTATGAAAATAACAGGTTTCCTTTCTCTGAAAGTAGAGTAAAACTTTGATTATTTTTTATAGCATCACAAAGTCAAGAACATGTATGAACTAAAGTCATGAAATCCAACGTGAGAAATGATGACTGCATCAGCAAATCAAAGGGAAAAAAAATTCCCTAAATGGAGGCTGCACACATATGAGTATTTGTATCAATTTTTCCTCTCTGTCCTAAATGAGCTGGGCCAGGTTTCAACAGTCCAACACTGGGGACTTTTCAAGGTCAGCTTAGCTCAGTCAGCCATGAATTATTGAACCTGAGCAAGCTCTCTCTCCCTGCATGGTTTGGTTCCCTTCTAACGCCATCCTTTTGCCTTCATGTTTCCTTGCTGTGACCATGATAAACTACATATCCACCAATGACAGTGTAACAGTTCTTTGATCCCTGTTAGTAAATTTCCTTTGCTTTTAAATCAGTTTAGCCAAAAAAGTCAGAACACAAAGTCAAATACAAACAAATACACAAAGACACTATACTACTTTAAACTTATCAACTCCAATAACAGTCTATAAAACTATATAATAGCACTAAAGTGAGTCTTAATGGCAGGTTTAGATTACACATTTTTCAGAGTAGCTGTTACAGAGAGAGATTATTTGCTTTAAGATAAATATATACTATGTTGGATACAATAATCAACTGTCGTGCCTATATTTAGCTCATCAACGTCCTACATCTTTCAGGTTAGGCTATTTTTGTACTGATATTGTGTAGCAGTGTGTAGAGCATGATCAGTCACTAACTTGCACATTAACATACAGCAAGAGTACTGACGTCAGCAGAAGACTAAAATGTTCCTCTTTGGTGAATGTGTTCATTATTATCATCACACACTTTATCCAGACATTTTCCCTGGGTAGGTGGATTAACTCTAATACCCGACTATGGTGAAGCAATCTGCTATAATCTCCCTGTGCCTCTCCATGTCGTAGCTACAACCTGCTACTCACCTGCAGAGTAGTCTGTCCAACCAGGAATAGAATAAGGTTATTTATAGCAAAAAAGAAAAAAAAAAGGGTGGAAAAATGTCCCCCTTTCCCAGTCTTCTGTACAGAATGATGTCCACATACAGTTTAAAGAGACAGAGAGGCAGACAGACGCACACAGACACACCTCTGTGGGACACTAACTGACCAAAAGGACATTTGGTGAGTAAAGGTCACTAACAGGCAGGCAACAATGACTAAAATCAATATGCTCCTGTGCAAATCAATAGTGCTGCCCCTGAGACAGAAGCACAACTAACTACTTCTCTGGACACATAAAATATATATAGCAGTCAGGTAATAATAGAAAGAAAGAAAATATAGGTGTGAAGAATAGAGGAGGGATAGAGAAAGTGAAAAATTGGCTACCATTTCTCCCTCATCCTCTCCTCATCTCTCATAGGCCAGGCAAGGGGAACTGAGGCGTACGCACATCCTGGGCTAAAATTAGCTCTGCTGCAGCTGCAGTGCCAGACGTGTTGGAATGGGCCTGTGCATCTAAGCACACACACATACACATACATACGGGTTCCACCAATTAGACAGGGTGAGCCACAACACATAAAAACACAGGTGACTGCCAACAGCATCCTGCCCCTTCCCCTGTGCTCCTCAAAGTGAGGCATACAAATGCTTTCAATGCAAATGTTGTGTGTACACAAATCCGCATAGAGGATAAACAGGTGCAGTCTGACAACAGCAGGGCCCTCCACAGTGCCCTGCAGGAACCTCACTAAACATATCAGCAATGGCATTAAGGAGGGATGAAATGACCTTTTCAAAGCTTATAGCATTTTTACTTTCTAAGCATTCAATTTATTTCCTTATATAAATCACCTACAATGAGTTCTTGTATACAGAAAGCTATCATTTTTAAACAATTACCATCTCTTGATAAGTAAATTCCATTATACAATGCAGCCAGTTAAGTGTTATCATTTATTTTTAGTATACATCATGAATAAAATGTAAATTAAGGTGGTGTTCTCAGGATATCAGTAACAATGTTCCTACGGCCATACAGCCATGTATACAAGGGAGGAAACTACAGATGTACCAGCTTTTTAGGTACCAGTAGAAGCCATAGTAGGAGTTGCTAAATTTCTGCAACCTCACCTATAAAAACACAAACAAATTTAATTGGGTTGACTTTCCCTTCAAGGCCACCTCTGAACCACTTTTAGCACACAATGCTCCCCAGAAATCCAGTTCTGATCATTTGCACTTCACTCCAGACCTCAAACTTGAGAGCAAACTGTGGTCAGTGGTAGAGTCTGCAGTGTTCAAGTTTGAAGGCAGCAGTTCAGCATGGAAGATGAGCATTAAATTCTTTTTTTTTTTTTTTAATTCCAGTGGTCCTGAATTGTGAATTTGTCTCTCTAACAACAGTCAGTTGTTAGACTGAAAAGTCAAAGGGAAAACTGTGAACTGTGCAGTGTGTGTCATCATGCCCTGGCACGCAGCGCATTGAAAAAGCTGGAGTTTTTGGGCCAGACCTACTCAGTCTTGCTCACCACCCACCCTGCTCATCAGAGATCGAGATCGAGATTAACAAAATTTACTCTTCTTAAACAAGCGTTAAAAGCAATGAAAAGTATGCCCTGCAGCCATAATTATGGATTATTATTATTTTAAAAAGGGGCAGCCTTGGTGGAGTCAAACTCCTACCAGGAACGTTTCTTGCCATTTTAAAATAAAGACACATGACCACTAATCCCACTACTGACAGCGTTTGCATGGTGTGTGTGTAACTTCACTCACTGTAGGTGTAGAAATACAGTAAAAGTGCTCTACCACTGTTTAAGCCGCTCAACAGTCTCTTCAACAATGGGCAACTCTGAGCTTTCATGACATGCCAAGACCACTGGACTGCCCACAGCTTGAGGATTTGGACCAGACAACTTGGTCCCTAAACTTCCTTCCACCCCAATTGTGCAGCATGAAAAAGAACAATGTGGACTACATTTTGGCTCCATTCATTGCACTGCAGCAGACTCAAAGAAATTACACTAGCTGGGCATGGCACTGCTGTATGAGTTCTGCTATGGACTGTAGCCAAGTTATTAAGCATTAGCCTCAGAGATCTGGTCAGACTTTGTCTTGCTAATGAAACACTCTCTTACTTTAGAAGTTTTAGGCCCTACACATCTTAAAACAATCAGATTATGTGAACCATTTTTTATTGCATTTTAACAGAGTTTCTCTAAATGTATATTTGATGGGCAAAGTTAACATAAAACCTCCAGTAAACATCTCTTGAAGCTTGCTTCAGCAAAAGCCTCCACATTCTTCACCATCTTTTCCATCATATCACAACAACAAATAACTGGCAATAATTCAAAGGCTCCTGGAATCAAACAAGCTTTGGCATCTGTTCAACTTCAGACAGGCGCTGAGTCGTGACCGGCAAGCAAAGCAGGAGAGTGGAGAGCTGACCAATGGGACGGTAAAGCCCAGCAAAGAACAGGAACTTCTGAGAGGATGATGACCCAAATAATCTTGGCTTAAACACACTGACCCTTCTGCCATATCAATAATGCAAAGCTTGTGTTTCCCCTCCACACACATAACGGGGTAAAGTTCAGCTGCCTTTCATTCGACTTAGTAAAAGTATAAAACTCACTGAACAAAATCACGTGATGTTCAACTTTACAAGCTCTTTTGACCTCTGGATCACAACTACAGAGCAACAGGATTGATCATTTATGAAGCAGAAATGTCAAACATTCGCAGGCTCCACCTTCTCAAGAATTTGCTGCTTTACTGCCTCACTGTTAACTCATCTGTGCACTTTCAGTTTCTGTTTGTTGACAAAGTATTATCTGATTATGAGAACTCTAGCAACCGGACTCAACTGGAGATTATACTTTGTTGAGTCTGGCAGTGCCTTCGCCAACGCCAGCAAGTCAGCTGTATGCAGATGTAAGGATAATGTCTGAAGAACACAAACACAAGGGTGTAAATTAGTGGGTGGAGGTTTCTGGTCTACTTGTGCTGAAACTTATTATTAAACTAGATACCCCTTGATACGTAGTTAAATGTCTACCAATTTAAAGGTATCATTACGGGCAATAATTAGGATTGCACCCAAATATTCAACTGTTTGGATATTTTGTTGTTGTATACATATTCACTTTTCAATTTTTGGATTTGGCACATGACATCTCTCTCACTCTCAGCAGGGATGATCAGATTCAGGTCAACTAATTGTTTCGAATTAGCGACTTTGTCATCTGGAATTAGTGACCTGTCAAACTCATTTAGTATGGATTTCTCAAAAAAGTGCCTAGTTTAAAAAAATTTATAAAAATCTATCGACAGTACTGGTCTGTAATGGAGCTGTTGCTCCCATTGCTCTCCTGCTGGGTGCCCTCTCTGTGCAGCAGTTGCACCCACATGGAGGCTGTGCAGCATGTCAGAGAAAAAAGTAAGACACAACCTATTGCTTCTAATTTTGACTCTGACCATTTTATATGTAAATCGAATTTCCTTCCATCCATCTTTTTCCACTTATCCAATTCAGGGTCGTGGTGGGGCTGCTCAATTCAATTTTATATATATAGCACCAATTCACAACAACTGCCGCCTCAAGGCGATTAACATTGTAGGCTACAGACCCTCCAATATTAGAAACCCCACCAATTCAACAACCCCCTATGAGCAAGCACTTGGTGATGGTGGAAAGGAAAAACACCCTTTTAACAGGAAGAAACCTCAAGCAGAAGCAGGCTCAGGGAGGGGCAGCCATCTGCCACGACCAGTTGGGGTTGAGGAGAAACAAAAGACAGCAGAGGGAAACAAGACAAAAAAATAAATAAAACACTGTGAGAGAGAGGCAGAGTTTAGTAGTCTATCCCAGCTCCACACAGAAAGGCCCTGAGCAGCTGCTGGATTCAAAACCCAGGACCTTCTTGCAGTGAGGTGACAGTGCTAACCACTGCACCACCATGTCACATCACAGTATCATTATTATTACTATTTCAGCATAAGTAAGCCTTTATATAGTAATACAGTGGGTAATTCTTCTGTCCAGTATTCAATGTCATCACAAAAAAAAGAAATAAAACATATATAAAACCACACCACCATGCACCACCTCAGGTCTCTCTTCCTCATATTCCATCTCTCTTTACTGTTCTTATATGTAGTGACGGAGCCCCTCCAAGCTGGTAATGCACTTTTATGACATGTTAGGCTAGCTATCGTTACCCAGCATGCCGCTGTAAGCGTGCAGTTACAGGTGTTCAACCAAGAAAACAAATCTTTAAAAGATGTGGCAACCTTTGTATTTTAATTCAAATGATGATCTTTTTCTAAACCTAACCCAGTCATTTTTAATGCCTAACCTTAACCAAGTCGTTGCTAATGCCTAAACATAACCAAGCAACGTATTTTTTAATTAATAATGTGTTTAAAGATTATACTAACAACATGTGAAAATTTGTGACAGGTATGGCTCAAACTTGGGTCTCTGGCATGAGCAGCGAAATTATTTGCTACACCACCTAACTCTACAACCTCCAAATGCAGACTTTTCTTGCCTTTTAAAAGTGATTAATTCATGAATCAGTACATATGAGAGAAGACTGATGAATAGACGTGTTCAGGGACACGAAAAAAAGAAATGTTGGGAAATTCGTGTCGGTGAACAGAAATCAATAGATTGAAGGTTGTGACTATTTCACAAACTCCCCTGCGACCGGGTTGTATCATGGATGAAATTAGGACCGGTACTGCCAGACATTACTGTAACTATAGCCTAAAATCAAAGCCAGAATTACCTGTGAGGTGATTTTGTCAATGTTGAAGTTAAAGTAAAATTGGACATGAGCCTGTCTGCGTGTTTTTTTTATTTTATTTTTAATGTGGAAATATTTACCATCTCAGTGTGGACACCTGGCATCTCTTTCACTCTCACATTTTATTTCACCTCCTTTTCAATAATTACAGACTTTGTCATCTAGATTTAAAAATGACTTTTCAAATCCCTGAATGCTACAGTCACACTAAGGAAAACTATGGTTGGAGACCGCGGCACAACCAAAATTATTGTGACTATGTCCAATGAACTTGAGAACTTGTTGTCTTTGAAATGATTTCTTCCAAGACGGGGACCAGGTCTGTGACCACTCACAGTCAGCTGCTGTCTTCAAAGCGACTTTGGTGTGTCAAGATGGGGATAAATTGGCAATAAGATGAAGTCAGTCTGAAATCACGACTGAATGGGTTCAAGCTGCAATTGTATGCAATGCGTTTGTGATAATATGGTGATTAACCGTAATAAATCAACAAAAATCACAAATCTGTGGCCATCTATATACAAAGAAATTCACATTAACTACTAGCATTCGGAGTTCAGCCAGAACCTCGTAGATCTGAAACAGAAATTCAGAAATTCCTCCACAAATAGTGACAAAGTTGCTGCAGGATGGCAATTTAACTGTAAAAAGACAAAAGCGCTTGGCAACCTTGATTTTATATGAGAATATAACCAGAATACAACCAGCTGGCAAGCCATTGAGTCAAGTCCCCTATTGCAAAAAGATGTGTCGCAGACAAGTTGCGCTCATTGGAGCAGACTGAGATTGATTGCAACATAATGGCAAGCTGTCTGTGTTTACAGATTAGATGGCAGTTATTTGCAAACCTTTGCAGTCTGAGTGACTGCAGTTAGCCTGAGTTGGACCGCGATTGTTTGGCAACAGTTTGCCTCCCGCCAGCCGATCTGTGTATTTGCCTTGCAATTAAAAGTGGTGACCAGTTGGTTGCTGCAACTGCTTGCCAAATGTGAAAAAATTCAATGCAATCACTGAGCGGGCAACCACCAGTTTTTCCTAGCCGCAAGGAGGTTGCGGTCCTATTTTTGCTCTGGTGTGACTGAGCCATTAGAGAAAGTGGTGGATTAAAGTTTAACTTGACCTAACAGCACAGAACTGTATCAACAGGGGTATGCAAACATAGCACTCAGTGACAGAAATGCACTAAAGCAGGTGAAAGTTCGTGACACACTAATGTCAACCAGTCTTACTGTACAGCAGAACAAAGACAAAGCCTTTTATCACTTCACATGGGAACAGGCCAGTTCCCTTAGGGGATAGTACAGTTAATCTTACACAATCAAAACATTCACACACACTCAGCAAACAAAAACGCAAACACTGCCAGCAAGCACACCTTCTAAATATAAGTAAGGCTGGTTTTAAATGCTTCCGCTGCAAGCATGTGTAAACTTCTCTCACATCATAACAAAAAAAGTTTGACTGAGGAGTTTAAGAACTGGTACAGCCATGTGTTCTCCTTTTGTCTGGTATTTGATACCCTGTCCATAAGCATTGTTATGTTTTATGTAATAATACAAAATTAATGATTTTTTGTTACGTTATTTGCAAACAACATTTTTAACAGTTCCTATATAGGCCAACTGTATGTGTGTTTTAAAGGCTTTAGGCATTCTCTTACACACTTTTACTTTGTCTAAACATTTGTACAACTGCATTATAATACATCAACTGAAAATCTAGAAGTGATGGCTGCTTTTTTAAGACGCAGTTCATAACTAAAACAACTAAGACCTCAGTGACAGAGGCCTGGAGACCAGCCAGCGACCCCAGCAACCTCCAGTCACTAGAGAAAAATGTATATTCCCTGACCGGTTGGCGAGTGGTTGCTGGCAGTTGCTGTGTGAAATCGGTCGCAAAGTGGTATACAGTGCTACGTCTGAAACTTTGTCATTGCTTTGGTCGTTTGTAGATTGCTGCAGTTGCCTGCAGTTTGCACAGCAAATGCGGATGTTTCAATACATTTCTAAATATGCAACTTTTACTTTGAAAAACGGTCTGCGTTTCCACTTCACATCGCACTTTTTGCAGTTTCACTACTGCTCTGCGAGCAGTTGGCAAATGTTTTCAGGCATGTCATCGTCTTTTATGCAAACTATGAGTGGCCACAGAAACCTGCTACCACCATATACCTCTTTGCCACCAAATTCACCTAGTGACTGCCAGCAACCACTCGCCAACCGGTCGCTAGTGACAGGTGGTTGCCAGGGGGGTCACGAACCGGTCTCTAGACCTGTGTGACTGAGACCAAAATGAGCATTAATTTGTCAATAAGTCAACCGATTAACTGACAAAATGAATCAGCATCTACCCTAATAAGAATTTAAGCATATCTGCCAATGTAAGTCAAAATATTTAGTGGACACCAGCTTCTCAAATGTGAAGATTTTATGCTTTTTTTTTTGGTTAAACATCATAGATCATGTTGTACGTGTCATATTTTATATTGTGTTTTTTGCATTTTTAATGTGTATTGAGTTTTTATGGCTGCTACCTTAGCCAGAGATTTGATCTCAATGGGACTTCCAGGTTAAATAAAGTTAAAATAAATAAAATATACTATGTAATGTGATGTACAGTTTTTATCTTGGGATTTTGGATATCTGGTCACCATCTGAATGTGTCACTGTTGGAGGTGGGAAACTGTAGCTTGGCTTTCTTGATATAAGGAAAATCTGCAATTATGTGACATTCTTTAACACTGCAATGATGTATGTTAGTTATAAAGTTGCTATCACTTTCTGCTTTATTTGTACACTGCTAAAAAGACTAGGATTTAATACCGCTTTGAACATTATGATATTAATTAAGGTCATATGGGTCAAAGTTCTTACTTAATGTGCTTCAAGCAGTCTTTTGCAATGTTTTTATGTTGTATGATTATTTGATTGACTTATTGCATAGATTTTCAAAGATTTATTGGTCGTCAGTAACACACTTTTCTCTATTTTCAATATTTTAAAGACTAAGAATAATCTGCAGGTCAAACAATACGGTAAATATTGAGTTATTCATGACGGTGAAATTCTGGGCTGATGCCAATATTTAAATGTTCTTCATTTTGTTGTTTTCTCTTTTGTACAAAAGAAACAAAGCAGTCTTCATTACCATTACTAGGAAGGCTTTCTATCATTGAACATTTAGGCATAAAAATAAATAAATAAAGTGACACACCAGATAAACATGGGCCACTGATTATCTAACAGTGGATCCCCACAAATATTGTTAGTTGCAGGCATAGTTGCAGTAGAGTACAGACATCATGCTGCTCGGCCTCTTATGAACTCATGTTTGGCTGTCAGAGAGATACACTGTACATCATGTAGACAGCCAACACAGAGACAGAGCTCATACCTGGCAGTGCAGTGAATCAGCAGCCCCGCAGTTCTCTCTGCATGCCAGCTACATATCCAGCTGACTCAAGACTGCACGCAACATGACAACACTGAGTCCACGGAAGACTTTAAAGTACATGTAGAAACCAATTTTAATACTACATAATAGCAAACAAAAAGAAAACCACATGTTCAAACTCCACAGGGAGGAATTGTGAGGTTTCTTGGACCCGTGGGGACAACAACAAACACAGGGACGCAGCTTTTCTCTGCTGGAAGAAGAGGAAGAGCAGGGGGCCTGCCTGCCTTTGTGATCCTCTGGCGCTGTGGGTGAGTACAGTGGAAAATAGTCCCCATTGCTAATCCATGGCAGGCTAATTACAGCTTTGATCCCCTAAGCGTGTGCATCACCATTGGTGGGTGGGAGGGAGGTAACACACTATGGGGCTCTGTACGGTTATGGTAAAAGTTGTTTTGGCTCAAAGATGTCCCAGCTTGCTCACAACTGGAGCAGATGTGAAACCAATGAACCGGGCTGTGCTGCCAAACACTTAGACTATACAAACACAAAGGTCATAACAGTCCTTTAACCATCAGCCCAGAGTGTCACGAGCACGTGATCCTGCGACCACAGCATAATGTTCAATGAGTGAATCCACCAGCTTCACAATATCATCTGAAGACACTGACAAGGTTGTTTCACTTAGCAGCATATGAAACCCAACTCCTGGAGACATGACACACAGATTAAGTGGGTAACTGGAGTTTCTGTCTAAAATAGGCTGCAGCTCTGATGACAGCCTAGTCCCAAAACACATGGTGGCAGAAATACAGCAAGGGAGGAGGAGAGAGGAGGCTGAGTGCTGAGGATGAGTAGCAGATGGCATAGAATTATCTAGATCTTCAGCTCCACACCTTTGCCCATTATGCCATTAGCGTAATGGTGGCTTATCAAACCAGACCAATATCACTCCGAGCAGTATCCTTTTAATTTACTGGTGTTAGTGTTGAACAACAGCAAAATGTCAATATGGAAGGAGAACTGGAAAACAACTTGGCCGAAGCAAACTGACTTTGTCAGATGAAGGCTCTTTAGAGCATGACACCTACATTTTTTTGTGCTTCGCAAATAAGCTCCACTAGCTCACAACTTGCATCCATCCAATTATCAGACACTTTCATACAATCAAACAAACATTCTTGCCACCTCTGGTTCAGAACCTGTGCCCTTCTACACTAGGGATTGTGGGTTTCCAAGTGGCTTGCTTGGGACCATATAAGCATTAGCTAAATCCTCACAACAAATGACACTCTCAAGCTGACATCCCCGGTCCTCACAAATCTTAACCTCCTTGCTATCAATCAGGACCTTTGTTATGTCAGTCAGAGCATTTAATGTGTACTAATATAGCAAATTTAAATGTTCTAGTCTGAATCTAGTCTTACTTTCTTAATTTTATTTTATATATTTTTTTATTTATTATTTTAATCTATTTTCTAATTTTTCTAAATTTCTTTCAAAGTGATCTTATTGTATTAATAGGCTATTTTAAATTTTAATTTACTTGTCTGATGTTTCCTCTTTACTTTTAATCGCTTATCATTGCATGTCATTTGATTTGTTTTAATGCTTTTTGTTCTGTCCCATTATCAGCTATCATTATCATCTATGAAGCACGCATGAATGGTGCTGTACAAATAAAATTTGAATATATAATTTGAAATAAAAAATCCCAGTCTATAATCTACTGGTGCAGGTACAGGCACTGTGCTTGTAAACCAGTGCCCAGTTAAAATGAGGCAACTCAGAGGTAAATTATCACAGCATTGCTTAAGTTATTTGTTCATGCCCAGCATACGCAAGTCTCTGAAACATGTATATAACTATAGGAATGCATCCATGAAGGAAGCTGAAATCACCATGGTGCTGCTGCAAGTTTACAGTTATTATGGTATGATGGCTAAACACACACACACACACACACGTACTGGACACTCTGGTTTGTTTCTATACATAACAGTTATTAAATCTCAAGCAACTCAGGCAACTTACATTGCTTACAGAGCAAGCTCCATCTCTTTAATTCGCTTAAAAAGTTATAAATGCAATGAAAAGAGTTTTAAATCTGAGACTTCCGCTTGTAGTTTTCAAAATATTAGTTTCAAAATAAAACCGTTTGTAAAAAATGCAGCGTTTTGTGGACAAGTGTCATTGCGGAAATAATACACATACATATATGTGTATAAATTGCGCAGGATCTATGTAGCTGGCAGTGTAAAGTGACATCTGTTTAACCTTAAACACTGAAACGAGCCAACTTGTTGTCCAAATGGTCACGCAGCTCTGTTAGCCAGGTAGTTAACTGCTAGCAAACGGTTGGTCCAACACTGCCACGAAGCCTGAACCTGACGTTAGCTACCTTAGCTTGGCTCGGATGCCGTTAGCACGCCTATTACAGTCAGCAGCTGGTGGACATCCTCGTTTTTCATCAGTCGTGACCAGGCCGAGGCTGCTGACTCCTGGCAGCCTGGCTCCAGCCCAGAACAATCTGCTGTGTGGTCCTTTTGCTAAAGACGGGCAGCCCTGGTATCGGTGCTGGGCACCACGCCGACGTTAAAGCCTCCTCGCTGCTGGTTTACACATCAACACAACTGTGCTGTGATGTTCCAACTCAGCAGCAGCAGCCCTGGACTGCGACTACCTGAAAAATCCTGAATGCTTTGCCACCTAACAGGAATTTAAATACTCACTTGGACTGAAGCGGGTTATGGGAATGCCACACGGTGCAACTGTATCGGGTAACCGGGGACGGTGCTTGCCCAGAGCGGTCACCCAGGTCCTGTATCTTCCCTTCAAACGATCCCTCTCTCCGCGAGCAGTACCTCCGTATGATCTGTCCACACTGCAATGATGGTGCTGAAGCACAGCGCGACACGATTGGCCAGACTGAGCGGAACTCAGTGCGCTTTGGTAAGCAGAAATCTCCGGCGACCTGCAGGGGGAGCAGCAGCGGTGCGTTCAAGACCGTAGGAAAAGTCACAACCATTGGTTTAGCACACATGACCATTAAACTCCCCTCAGAGCGCGGCAGACGACTGTAAAAATCTTTCAAACGTGGACACAGGCACCAACATTTGTATGTTTATCCCTCCAGAGTCATTAATTTGAGAAATCCCATTATCCACTTGAATTTTCAAGATAGCCATCATTTCCAACAGTTATTTCACCAAAGAATTTCAACCACTAGATCAATTTAACAAAGATAAGAAAGGTTAAGATAAGACTTTGTCACTTTGTTACCGCAGTTAAAAGTTCAGTTAAATGCAACAGACATAAGAAATACCTTACATAAGTAGAATGGTTTGTAGCTCAATTAAACAGATTACAGGATGACAAAACATATATCTTAATAAGGTAAAAACTAATTTGAAATCAAAACAAATACAATAAAGTAAAAAAATATAAACTTAAATAAAGTATAAAGTAATAATATGACATGACAAAGTTAATTCTTTTCAAGATCATCCCAGCAAAAACAGAATTAAAAATGGTAAAATATACACTGCTCAAAAAAAATTAAAGGAACACTTTTTAATCAGAGCACAGCATCAAGTCAGTTAAATTTCTGGGATATTGCTCTGGTCAGTTAAGTAGCAGAGGGGGTTGTTAATCTGTTTCAGCTGCTTTGGTGTTAATGACATTAACAACAGGTGTACTAGAGGGGCAACAATGAGACGACCCCCAAAACAGGAACGATTTTACAGGTGGAGGCCACTGACATTTTTTCCCTCCTCATCTTTTCTGACTGATTTTTCACTGGTTTTGCATTTGGCTAGGGTCAGTGTCACTACTGGTAGCATGAGCCGATACCTGGACCCTACAGAGGTTGCACAGGTAGTCCAACTCCTCCAGGATGGCACATCAATACGTGCCATTGCCAGAAGGTTTGCTGTGTCTCCCAGCACAGTCTCAAGAGCATGGATGAGATTCCAGGAGACAGGAAGTTACTCTAGGAGAGATGGACAGGGCCATAGAAGGTCCCTAACCCATCAGCAAGACCGGTATCTGCGCCTTTGTGCAAGGAGGAACAGGATGAGCACTGCCAGAGCCCTACAAAATGACCTCTTGCAGGCCACTGGTGTGAATGTCTCTGACCAAACAATCAGAAACAGACTTCATGAGGGTGGCCTGAGGGCCCAACATCCTTTAGTGGGCCCTGTGCTCACTGCCCGGCACAGTGGAACTCAATTGGCATTTGCCATAGAATACCAGAATTGGCAGGTTCACCCTGAGCACATGTGACAGACGTGAAAGGGTCTGGAGAAGTTGTGGAGAACATTATGCTGCCTGTAACATTGTTCAG
>VUQI01000246.1:1703-16671 GCA_015106735.1 Paratilapia polleni | reverse complement strand
TCCATTATTGTAAATTCAAAAGTTACTAAGAAATGATCAGATAAAAGAGGGTTTTCAGGGAATACAGTTAAATGTCTAGTCTCTATGGCATATGTCAGGACAAGATCCAGAGTGTGATTAAGGTGGTGGGTGGGCTCATTTACATTTTGAGAGAAGCCAGTCTAATAATAAATTAAATGCAGTGTTGAGGCTGTCATTTTTGGCATCTACATGAATGTTAAAATCACCCACTATAATTATTTTATCTGAACTGAGCACCAACTCAGATAAAAAGTCTGAGAATTCAGATAAAAACTCTGACTAGGGGCCGGGTGGATGATAGATAACAACAAGTAAAACTGTTTTTTGAGTTTTCCAATTAGGGTGGACAAGGCTAAGAGTCAGGCTTTCAAATGAATTAAAATTTAAATTCTGTCTGGGTCTTTGGCTGATTAGTAAGCTGAAGTGGAAAATTGCTGCTACTCCTTCTCCGCAGTCTGTGCTTCGAGGATTGACAGTTAGTGTGACTCAGGGGTGTTGATTCATTTAAACTAATATATTCATCTTGCTGTACCCACGTTTCTGTAAGGCAGAATAAATCAATATGCTGATCAATTATCAAATCATTTTCTAACAGGGACTTACAAGAAAGAAACCGAAGACTGCAACTCTGCTTCCTGGTCCAAACTCTGGATAGTCACATTTTGGGGGGTTTAATAAATTCTGCTATATTTGTAGAAATTAAAGCTACTCCATCCAAAGTGAGATGGATGCTGTCTCTCCTAATAAGACCAGGTTTTCCCCAAATGACGAAAGATTATTTGCTCATCAATGTAATATGCTTAACATCATAGCCTTTCAATGCATGACGGTCCTCTGTGAATGGCCTTTATAGTCCATCACAAGTGTAGCAATTAGTGCATAAAAACTATTACAAATCTCATAGCAGCTTGTCCTACGTATATTTAGAAGTGTTGTCTTGTTGACAGTAACAGTAAGTCATCCTTGTATTATGGTTAAGTAAATTAACATAGACTGCTGATTTTAGTAATTCTTGTAGCCACAGTGCAGTATACAAAATACGCACACAGCTTGCATTGCACAACATTATTTCTTTCTAAAGCAGTTGTTCATATGCCTGTGTGCACAGTATGTCATAAATATTTGATGAATCTATTACTTATAAGCATTCAATACAGTGAAAATTGCTGGACTTTCTGGATGTTGGTGGTGTGGTTATCCAACAAGTTTTCCTTTTCCACAGAGGGAAAAAAAGCCTAAATGAGCCCGTAAGGTCTGGGGGTGTTTGGATACTTAATGCCTGAACAGTCGTCAGGTGCAGTGTGTTCATCCCCTCCAGCTAGAGAGGGTGCTCATCAGCTGCATGTAAATGGTCCAGTAGTGAGCAGGGCCAACCTGAAGCCTTTTTGGCCAGGGGTATTTTTAGCCACGCTAATCAGGGAGCTTATTATTTCTTGGGTTCTCTAGAACTTTGAACTGTAGACTCTCTTGGACTAAAAGATTCATGGAGTGGCCATTGGGGGACCTTTTCATGGCTGAAGAGGTCAGAGGTTGGTGTTATCCCTATGGCAATCACAGAAAAACAAATTATATGTGTAAATGGTGTGTTATTTTTACATTTATTGTATATACTTAATGTAGCATGTTGTGAGTGATACTGATTTATTACTTCGGGGCGGTATATGAATATATACTGTACTTCCAGGTGCAGATGACTGGGATTTGTTACCTGCTCCATTATAAAAAAAGAAAAAAAAAATAGTATTCAGATCTACTGTAAGATCTACTGGAAAATGTAGCTTTCAGTGTAACTGATCAGCTTAATAAGGACCTGAGCCATAAAGTGATGTTTTTAAATGTAAAGGCAGAGATCTGTCATAAAATCTTTGACCTGGGGATTATTTTTTATTTATTTATTTACAATGAGGAACGCATTTGAAAATCAACTTGAATATTATCATTCTCTTTCATTTCCCTTTAAAATATATTTTAGAAGGCTTCCATGGGCATTATGTTGGTTGTACTTGTAAATTTCTGGCCCTATAAAAAATGTCTTTTGTATATAAAAATGCTGGGGCCAGCTGGTGAAGGAAGCATGTAGATTACAGGGTGAATTGCTTGCAAAGCACTGTTCGACTTGAATTGTCAATGTGGCTCCCTCATTTGACTCATACGAGACCATTTTGGCTCAGATAGAGCAAAGACGGATTTCATCAGGTCCTTATCTGTTACAAGCTGCATTGCTTGCAAGTGGTTTCAATAGGGACCAATACTGGTTTTATTTTTTAAACATTAGGATACCTGGATTTTCTGCACTGGTCAGCAGTGAGCTATATGAGTATGAGAAAAGCATATACAACATGCCCATCTTCTCTTCCCTCCCTGCTGTCCGATACCATGAATGGTGCATTGTTCCTATCATTCTTCCGACTTTCTGAAGGAAAAAGTAATTTTTATCTTGTAAGAGGATGCATTTTTTGCGTCCCCCGTCCCCCAAGTGGTGTGTATTGTTCTGGGATGAAAGAGACTTCCTGCTTCATTGATACATCATTGCAGCCAACCACAATCACTGTCAGCAAAGAGACCACTCTTTGGTCCACATTCCATGACCATGACATTTAAGAAAAATTAATCCCACTCTTTGAAGTCTTTGAAAAGAATTAATGCTGCAGCAAAAAAGGACTATCATCAAAACTATATAGAGAGCCAGTAGTGTGTGAGGCCCTATAATTCTACAATTCTCCTGTGTTGATCAATAAAAGTGTTTGACAGCTTTCGTGCTAGTCACCTGATTTTTTTGTTATACAACTGGATGACACCAGCAGAAGCATCTCTCTCTCTCTCTGATGCAGATATGCCTAACATTTGAATTGAATGACAGACTGAGTGTCGAGTATGAAGCTATGAGTAACCACCTAGGGAGCTGTCAATCACAACACTGACATTGCTGTTTTCTGCTTGTTGATAATGTGAGATTGAGGCAGTGGCAAATCATGCGGCCTGCAAACAGCAGTGAAGGTGCAGCATTCAAAGGAGAGCATTTCTGTAGCTGGCTTTCATCAATCAAGTAAGAACAAATCTCTTTTCTCAACATAATTCATTTAGAGCCAAAGCATTTGGATTACAGCCATGTCTCCACTATGATAGAGTCTGTAAGAATGAGAGCTTTTTCCCCATTAAAGCAGTAGCAACACTCACAGACACACCATCCCAAGTTATTTGTGGGCTCAAGCACTCAGCTACATGGCAGTGAGGCAGGGCATTTCACTCAGACACAAGCATATATCCTACCATCATATTCTGTGTCAGAGCTTAAAAAGTATCCTTGCCAGTAATGGACAGAGCATTGCTGCTGTAAATGTAAAGCTTCCAAAGGATCTTTTACAATTCCAAATATTTTTGTTTGTTTCAAAATTGCACATTTCTGCTAACATAAGGTTCTACAATGTATCTATCTTTTTCCTGACATTGAACAACACCAGTAAAACTTATTTATGTAAAGTTCCTTTGATTACCTAAGAAGCCTTGCATGCTTTTTTGCAGCTGAAGACAATAAGCTACAGAATCCATCTTATTTCCATTTTCATTTCCATAGCTGGTCTGTTCTAGCAAGAATAGAAAGAAAGCAGGAAATAAGAACGAAGGAAAGAGAGGAAAGCAACAAGAAAAAGAAAAAGTGTTTCAGTGCCAAGGTGCCTGTTTTTAAGTGGTAAATGTTCTGACGGGGGGAGAAGAAAAGGCGATAATGAGAGCAGAACTCCTTTCCAAGACAGCCGCATTGTTTTAATTGTTCAGACCGGAGAATGGAGAGAGAAAAAAGCAGAATCTGTTTTCTCCAAGCCAATGTTAAAAAAAGAACAAACCTGGCTTTTTCCCGGCAATGTGTTGGAGCAATTATGTACAAACCCTGTAATTATGCGTATCTTTTGGAAACATGTAAAAGCTGTATGGAAATGAGACTGGGCTGCTTAAACAGCATGCACAGCACCCCCCACGGCTGTGCATTGTTTGATATTTTAGGCAATTTTGGCAAAGTAATGGGGAGTTTAAGACATGGTGCTGTTTTGTTGTATGTGTTTATTCATGAAACAGTGCCCATGTGCAGCCATGGAGGAGGTGAGTTGCTTCCATGTGGACATTAGCTGGTGGGCAGAAATGAAGCACAAACATCATTTTCTTAGTCTGTATCAGACCTCCACACCCCCCACTCCAACATGATTTCCATACCTTCTTTCCTCCACAGATCCAATCCTCTTTCCTTCCTTTCATTCCTCCTCTGCTTCTCCTCACTCATCTCTGCATGAGCTGGGTCCCACCCTTAATTAAGTCTGCTGGGGTTTAAAAGTGTTGAATCTTGTTTAAAGCCCATCTCAGCACATTTAAAAGGACTGGTAGAGTGTGTATGGTAATCAGGACGTCCATAGCCGCTTGGCAAGGAGCATCAGCTACTGAGAGCGTGATTTCAGACGTGATTCCTTCACAGTTGTTTTTGTTTTTTTGTTTTGTTTTTTTTTCCCATATATTCTTGGGAAGGAGGGTGGGGGTCTGATTATTTCCAGCTTTCATACAGCATGTTTTGTAAGGACTCAAGTCTTTTGTAAGGACTCAAGGCTCCAGCTGGTCCACAAGTTAATCTTATCAGAGCAAAAATTCAATTACTTTTATCGAGGTTATTTCATAGGCTACATATGTAGCCAAGGTAGAGCCTATTCTGCTTGCCATTGTGTCCCTTTGCATGTATTTTTGTGCCAATAATTGAGCTCCACTTTTACCAGAATACTGTGTCCTGAGCAGCAACAATGTAACAGCTCTATGAGAAACCAATAATGGGGGCATTACTGCAGTTCACCTCGCGCCGAGCACCTGTTACTGTGTTTCCTTTCTGTGTTCACACTGACATTTAAAATGGACATTTTCAGCATTGATAACAGGTTAGTAGCAAGGCTGCAAGCCAGGAATCTGATGAAGGCTATTTAAATGCTTGCAAAGTGGTGAGATTAAAATCAAATAAGTGCAGTTTTTTCCCTCCCTTTTTCTGCTTGACTTATCTGGATTTGTTCTCCTAGACCCTTGCCGCAGTGGATTCTGGGTAACTCTCCCCGCCTGACACACCAATTACCCCTGGATGGATTTTTTTTAAAGTGTATCAGGATAATTGTGTAATTATCTGGGTGAAATGGGAAGTCTAATGTCTTAACGTTGGATTTTTTAAGCCTCTGTGTGCTGGGGAGAATGGAGACAGCAGGGCAGTGCTCGAGCAATGGTGAAGCTACACCACCCACACTCATCAAAATAGAAAAATAAATGCATATGACCAGAAAGGCATCAAGCAAAATGACTGGTCTGGATGACTGAGACTGTGAGTGCTTGCTAAAGGAAATACAAAGCAGCTCTGTGTACTCACCTTAGAGAACAGGTGGCATTTTGATGTATCAGTGAAAACCTATGCAGACTTTTTTTGTTTGAATGTTTGCCTTTTCCCACAGTGCCTCTTTGGGTGCTAACACAAGGGAGGGCTGTAAAAATGGTACTTTAAAAGATATAAATTTAAATAAATGTCTGTAAAGTTAATATCTAATGCCAAGTGAGGTAACCAAGTAGTGATTGAGCCTATGGCCCACTGAAGTATTGCAGTACTTATGTATTTGCATTACACTGGTGGTGTTCTCCTCATGCCTGTGTGGGTTTTCCCTGGGTATTTTGGCTTGGTCCAAAGACACGTATGGTAGGTTAGTTGATGACAGTATTGAGGTCTTTTCTCAAAAAGTACTTTATTACATACTCTTTACACTAAAAAAACAAAAATAAAAAAATGAACGTGTTACTTTACTTATTTACTCCCTGTTAAAAGTAATATGTTCCACTAGTAGTAACATTACTTTTGTGTTTCTCTGCAACATTTCCCTGTGTGACTGCTGGTTATCAATATAACACTGACCTTTTCACATGCCCCCATATCTGCACAAATCTCTATCCTAACAGCCTGTTTAAGAGTTCACAGTGAAGTAATTAAAAACAGCTCATAAAGCACTTCATAGAAAAATGTTGTGTTGACTTTTTTTCTACTGTAAGAACAAGCCTGTTAATCCCTGCTTTTGTTACCTGTTGAATATCAAGCTTTGGCTCACTGGTCAGAGTTTGAATACACCCTGCTTGACTCTGGGTCTGTGGGCCTCTTGCTGCTAGCTTTGTGTTGGCATCATAGATTGTGCATAAAAGATTAAATTAAAAACAATGTGTATATTGCCACACCTCAAAAGTTGGAGCTCATTCTGCCATTTTTATCTCCTGCATGAGCTGAGATCAAGTGATAGTATGCACAAAAATAGGCATATTGCATATTGGTGATGGCTGTGGCTCAGGAGGTAGAGCAGGTCATCTACTGATTGGAAGGTTGGTGGTTTGATCCCTGGCCACTCTAGTCTACATGCCAAAGTGTCCTTGGGCAAGATACTGAACCCCCAATTGCCCCCATGCATTCATCGGAGTGTGAATGTGTATGAATGTTAGATAGATTGCACTTACAGTATAGAGGGAAGTGCTTGCATGAATGTGTGTATGTGAATGGGTGAATGAGGCATGTTGTATAAAGTGCTTTGAGTGCTCGAGTAGAGTAGAAAAGTGCTATATAAGAACCAGTCCATTTACCATAGTTTTTTCCTACTGACCCATCATGCAGATAATTTAAGAACTCACTATACACTTTAAGCACTTTATTTACCTCACATACATGGCCAATTTAGAATTACCAATTAATCTAACATGCATGTCTTTGGACTGTGGGAGGAAGCCAGAGTACCCGGAGGAAACACACACAGATACAGGGAGAACATGCAAACTTCACGGAATGGTGTTGCATTATTTCTGGGGTTTAACCAAGGAAGTCTCAGTAGAAAAGGGTCACATGGAGCCTGATGCTTCCCTTTGAGTTATCTCCCAGGTTGTGGAGCATTTACTAAAGGACTGGTTTGAGTGTAACACTGCTGGCTGCAGGATGCTCAGCTGTGCCAGTTATCGGGAGCAGGAGCCCACAGCAGCAGCAGCAGCAGCATCGTTACCTTACCTACATTTGATTTCCCACTGGTTCTCAGGTCCTCTTTTTCTACTCAGATCTAGTTGGTCCAGTTCCAGACTTGAATGGCTTGTCATTAGTTTTCAAACCTAAGTGATTTTGAGCTGCGACCTTTCTACAACTCCATCACTGCTAATAAAATATTATTTTAAAAAAGTGCCCTTTTTGTCACAGTTGGCAAAGACCAGGTGAAGTTAGCAATTGTTTTTCCTCACCCCCTAAAGAGGAAAAACAATAGCTGCCTACAGTTTTTAACAATCACTTTGGCACTGGTTTCAGATCCTGGACATCATTTTTCAAAACTCTAGACACAAAACTCACAACTAATGATGAAAATGCACATTTTTCAAAACTCTAACAATTTGTCCAGTTGCTTTGATACAATGCACTTAAACCAAAGATCATTTGTTCATTGAACTGAAATCACCAGTTCCAAAAGACACAGCTTAACATCAAAGGATTGCCATTTTAAAATGCAATTCACAAGATGACTGTTCATTTTATTACACTGATCTATCAATTGATACAACTGCTCAAAATGATGAGCAACTGTTGCATTCCTTTAAAGTGTACTTTTTTTGAAACTCAGGAGCAATATCCCATGCTCATATTATGAAAATTTCAGGATAACAGGATCCACTGACACCAGTTTGTTACTGATGATTGATTTCACCTTGTCGTATGAGTGTAAATGAGTGGTATCCACAGCAACATAGCAATACTTTAACATGGAGCAGGCAGGTGGCCAGACCTTGTACTGGGTCATACAATACAAAACTCTTGTAGCATTCCAACTATTGAGTGGGACAATATCAGGTTCCACCATGCTCAGCTGGTGCAGACATGGTTTCAGGCCCATGCACAATCCACCACTGTTTACCTGCTCCGATACTCTATTTTCCTTAACCTGGCTGAGGAATTTTTCTCCACATGGAGATGGAAGGTGTATGATAGCCGCCGGCATCAACAAGTGACCCTTCTCTAGGCCATGGATGACGCATGCAACAACATCACAGCAGACCAGAGTCAGGCCTAGATTTGCCATGCCCTAACGTTCTTTCCAGTATTTTTGGCAAATGAGAACACTTATTTTGATGTAGATGAGAACCTGTGGCCAAAGCAGCATGACAGGTTTGACAGTTTTTTGTTTTGTTTTTTGCTTCACTCTAGTTTTTGTTGTTTTTTTTGTTTGTTTTTTTGTACATAATTGCTGCTTTCATTTAAAGGGAACCTATGTTGTGATTTACAGTGTATTTCATGAATAAATTTCTGATTTGTTCAGTGATTCCACTGCATCTGTGGCTACTAGTCCTTTTACAGGGACATTGCATGTAGCACCATGATGAATGCATCGCATATTCTGTACTACAATATCTAATGGTTGTATGAACAACTAAATAGTGAAACTATTGGTGCGTTCTGTGTGGGTGATCTAAAAAAAATGTCTCCATGATTCTTTAAGTGCTAAGTTTCTTTAAAAATATGACAGCAAAATGGAATGTTTTGAAGGTTGGACAGCTTGTGTTATAAGCGGTGACCACTTTTGAGTTTTGTGTCTAGAGTTTTGAAAAATGACATCCAGGTTTTGAAACTAGTGCCGAAGCAATTGTAAAAAGCTGTAAGAACCATGATAATACAACTCACTACATTTTTGCACCTGATTCTCACCAGTACTGTCTACTGGTTAGTGCTGCTCTGTCTTTCTCTCTCACTGCCTTAATGTCCTTTATTGCACTGTTTTGCAATTTTGCACTGTTTTGTAATGTGCGCACGTGTTTGCACATGTGCACTTTATGCAGTCCTGTGTAGGCTTGTAGTCTCATGTAGTCCTGTGCTGTTTTATGTGACACGTGCACTTTCTGCAGCTCTGTGTAGTCCTAGATATAGCACCATTCTGGAGGAACATTGTTTCACTATGTACTGTATTATCTGTATGTGGTTGAAATGACACTAAAAGCCACTTGACTTGATTTGAACAGAGTAGACTATAGTTAAATGCTGTAGATCTTAATACATTAAATATTGAAATATTAAATATTGCAGTCTGTAATTTCAATATGAAATTTAGCAAAACTTATCTGTTGCATCCACATAGTACTAGCCCAAGTAGTAAAGACTTGCTAGCAAGCAGTTTCTGGGTTCAAATCTCCTGGTCGCCTGGGGTCTTTCCGTGGAGTTTGGAGTCCCATTATGAAAACATGCAAACATGCAAGTTAGGTAAATTGGTAATTGGCCATAGGTGTAGATACAAGACAGATAAAGTACTTAAGTATGCTGAATAAAGTGCTTTATGATATGTGTTACAAAGATGAATGGGTAGCACTTTATAATAACTACACACTATTAAGCATTAATAAGGTATTGGTAAATGCTTAATTCATCATTTATAAAGCATTACTCTTCTTAGTATGTAATTTATAAACAATATAAATATATAAATGGTTTATTCTTGATTTATAACCTCATATATAACGTGTTCATGCTATCATTTAGAAAGTCTAAGTAAGTGATTAACAAAGTATTTAGATGCATATATAATGATTAAGCTATGAGGTCATTGTTTGTGAGTGTGTTAACAGAGGTTTTATAAATACTTATTTCATATTGAAATTCATGGTTAGTTCAGGCAGTTACTAGTTGTTAGTTCAGTATTTTGTGTGACCTCATCTAAAGTGAGGTCTGTTTTTGTCTCAGCTGTCTTCACAACAGAAGAATGACAAAGACAAAGCACAAAGAGATACAGAACATAGAAGTTTCAAGTTTCCTCTGGTTTAATTCTGGAGCACTTTGGAACTGAACCTGACTGGACGCTGACTTATCTGACTAAAGCTAACTGACTGCAAACCAGAGGAAAGTTGAACCTGAGGAACGAACTAAAGAAATTCCAAACTCTGAAACATCCCAGAGACATTTTCCTGCATTAACACTTTAATATGATGGACACTTTGTTTATGGTGTTTAGACTTGTTTGTGAAACTCTGTGAAATATTCACTGTTGTTCTGTGATAAACTTATTCATGTTGTATTTTAAATGAAGAAGCATCAGTATATTTAATTTCAAGTACCCTGTGGCTCTTAGACTCTGGTCCTACATACATTTCAGTATTCTGTGAACCTCAAGTGGGTTATGTTTGCATCTTGCAATAAATATTTTTATGTTCTGTATCTCTTTGTGCTTTGTCTTTGTCATTCTTCAGCTGAGACTTCTTTGAGTCTTGAGGTCCTGCTGACCTTTCAGTTTCATTTATAAATGCTTAATAAGGCAAAAACAGTCCTCACTTTAGATGAGGTCACACAAAATACTGAACTAACAACCAGTAACTGCCTGAACTAACCATGAATTACAATATGAAATAAGTATTTATAAAACCTCTGTTAACACACTCACAAACAATGAGCTCACATCTTAATCGTTATGTGTATAAATATGCATCTAAATACTTTGTTAATCACTTACTTAGACTTTCTAAGTGAAAGCATGAACATGTTATATATGAGCTTATTAATCAAGAATAAACCATTTATATCTTGTTTATAAATTACATACTAAGGAAGAGTAATGCTTTATAAATGATGAATTAAGCATTTACTAATGTCATACTTATACTTAATAGTGTGTAGTTATTATAAAGTGTTTGGACATAGCATCATCAAATACAATGAAAGTAATGTCTGGCCTTTACAAAACCACAAGTTATTTTCACTATTACTCATGATGGCAGTTTCAGAGAAACAAAATTCCAAATACTACAACTAAATGCAGGTGAATGAATCATTTGTAGCCTTCTTTGTTGATATATTAGTTAATATAACCCTCTAATAAATGGTTGCTGTCAGCACTACTATTAAAATTCCATTCGGATCTTTAATTCTGTTGTTGCGTTTCCCATCATTTGCCTGTTTTTTTTCTTTATCTAGCCCACCAGCTTGGTTGGTCATTGCTTAAAAAGCTTTTTGGCAGTACTGTAAAAAAATGAAGCCAGTGAGGAAATCTAGTATGTAATTGCAGTGCTAACAGCAGTCCGGGTTCGCTCTTTGTGCAGGAGCCCAGATACAGACCTGGAGGGCGACTCCTCAGAGACTGTTGATGCAAGCTTGCCTGGGTAGACTCTTAGTGGCCCTCTTCCACAGCAGCTAAGATCATTCTCCAGGAAGAGCCATATAATGAAATTTTTAGCTGAATTCTAGTAAATGCTGTTTTTGCATCATTCTTGTGAGTCAAGATATAATTACTTTTCCTTTGTTACATTCTATACCTTTGTCTCCATCTAAGCCGCAAAAAGATAACTGCTATATCTGGCAGTTTTTCTTTGTGAGAGGAAGCTATATTTCATACTGTGTGTCAGCAAGAATCTTTCTCTAAAATGGTATCCTGTCAGATTGTTCTTCCAGGTTGGCCTCATTTGTGTGTGAACCCACTGAATAGCAGCTGAAATTACAGTTTAGAGACAAAATTTTCCAAACTTTGTGAAAGCTCAGTTTTATTGGATTGTTTAAGGTTGCACAGGTACATGTAGTCACATGGCTGGTGACGTGGTCTCCCACGTACATTGCTTGACAATCATGAAACTAAACATTTTTTTTTTATTTTTTTTTTTTTAACTTTTGTACAGATGTGTTAACTTGCATTGGCAGACACAGATTGCATTTTTGTCTGTCACAGCACTTTTTCAGCTGTGTCATTGTTTAGAGAAACTCATGGGAACCGCATGGCACCGTTTTATAAACTTTTAAAAACTGGGTCTCAGAAATGGCTAACTTCACAGTTAACCAATAAATGACTAATTTCTGTTTGTCTGTTTCTGTCTGTTGAGACAAAAACTGGTACAACTGCTGGGCTGACAGTCACACAGGAAATATACTTTATGATGTGATTAGGAGTTTTTTTTCTTTGACTATCTTGGCAGAGTACTGGCCTTTATAAAGGCTACTGAAGTTCTGGGCTACAGGCTTAGAAAGTGGTGGTGAATGAGGAGCCACAGTCAGATGACACCAATGGGTCTAGTAAGCCAAATGGAAATGGTATCACATCACAGATGATGCGCAAAGGGCAAGTCATTTTTATTTACTATGGCTCACTATCACAAATTACACATTTCAAGGTGCTTTAAAGTCTGTACAGCACAACCCCCCCATTTCTAATACCTGCCATTTCAATCAGGAAAAAACTCCCAGGAAGGGCCTTAAAGGGAAAAAAAAAAATGAGAGAAAAAGTAGAATATGTTGTCAGTACAGAAAGCATCATTGAACATTCAATGTACAGGCAAGAAGACAAAATAACAGATTTCAAACGCATGAACAATATTATCGGGAGGTTATGGACCAACTTCCAGATGTACCCAGCATTGCAGCTGGAGGCTCTTCACCATCATGTAGACCTGGAAACAAACCACAGGAGACAACACTCACACCATGCACCACATGTAGGAGAGGAAAACAAGGCCAACATGACAACATGATACATGAGAGGAGGAATACAAGACGAGAGCTGAATCTCCTGGAGGATGAAGATCTATATCATCTGTAATAAGGCACAGACAGCAAGGGAAGGAGAGAGAAAGAGGTCTAAGGAATGCCAGCAGTCCAGCACATTAAAATCTGAGTGCTGAATGTAAAACAAATGACTCATGTACCTGTTAAAGAAGTTTGGTGGAGATCCACCTCTCTGCAGTTGCAAAAGTTGTTGACTGCCAGCAAACTACTGACTGATCCTCTTTCATGCTGATGCCTCACATCTTACTGCCTTTATCTACTTTTATCTTCTTCAAGGCCTGTTTTTACAGCCTTTAAAAATGAAATTCTGGGTTCCTTATGCTGTTCACATGGTTTTCCATCCATCTTAACCACTTATCCAATTCTCTGTTGTGGGGCTGGCTGGAACCTCTTCCAGCTGTCATAGGGCAAGAAGTGGGGTACACACTGGACAGGTCACCAGTCCATCACAGGGCCAATGCAGAGAGAGAGAATCATTCACACCACAGCCAATCTAGAATCACCAGTTAACCTAACAAGTATGTCGTACCTGGAGGGAACCCACACAGTCGCAGGGAGAACATGCAAACTCCACACAGAAAAGCTCCAGCCGACTATCAGATTAACACCCAGGACCTTCTTGTTGTGATCACTGCATCACTGTGCCACCCCTGTTGGTTTTAAAAACTGTATTTTGGGACAAAGTTCACAAATGTTTTAAGCACACATTCAGTGTCATATTTGACTGATAAATCTATACATGCAGTTTGGTTAAAAGTAATCTAGATAATGCTTCAAAATAACTACCCAAATGATGCCTGGCGGCATTTCAAGATTGCTGGAGAGTGGCAAGACTTGCATCTAGAAGGATTTTGGTATGTACTGCTTTGATTTGACTGTAGTACTGCTTTTAGGCTCCTCTGGGTTGTGATTTCTAGGAATGAAAAAAATTCCACAGCAACAAATGGAGCTCTCACAGCTCTGTTTTATAATGGACTGTCATTTACCAGAAATAGTCTGTCATTTTAATCAATTTAAAAACCCAAGCTGCTGCTTTGAAGCTTCCCTTGTCACAGGGAAAAATTAGAAGTTGGATGTTTCAAACACTTAGCCATGGTCTAGTCACACTAGTGTGACCAAAGGATGCCACTACATGGGGAAAACAAAATGTAAGGGGAATGGTCTCGCTCTGCAGCCCTGCTTTAAGTGCAGATACCCAGCATTTACATTGGTGTATTTTTAGAGAACACTTTGACAGTTTGAGATGCATTGTAGCCTGTAATAAGATGTGGAAATGCCCTCCAGCCTAATGTTTATCTTCAGTGGCAGTTTCTTCAAATGACTCCATATTAATCTTCCACCTGTAGCATAGACCTTACAGATTTTACTAATGCATCTTCTCTTGTCTTCCCACATACAAACAATGACTGCTCAGACCATAGCTGACATCTTCACACAGCAAATGTCTTTTATCCTTATCTTGACCTTTAAAATGTTGTCCCAAGTTTGTCATTCTTGTCAGCTGACCAGGGTCGTCCTCTTCCCTCCAAAGCTTCTATCTGCTGCCATGCTTTGCTGTCTCACCCCTGATTGTGTCCCCTTCATCTGTCACAGTGCTCTTGCTGTCTGAAAGAAACAGCCAATGATGGATGCTAATCACTTTGCCTGTGTGCCCATCCAAGTCACTGCCTAGTCAACAAGCGCAGACCAGGCTTTCCCCTTACAGCCCATGAATAAATGAGCTGCTCTGTCTCCCCTCATTTCTACCATTGTCTCTGTTAGTAATATACCTGCACTCATTATAGCTGATTCCACGCAGATAGTTTTCAATGCACTTGATAGAAAAAACGAACACATAAAAATATGTAGAACCAAGAAGTAATTTATGTTCATTTCTGCTTTATGTAAATTATAACGTCAAATAATTGCTTTCTGATGTCAAACACAAAGTGAACTTCCACTGGGCTCTAATCTTCTCAGCCATTCATAAAGTGCAGGATGTCAGATGTTTCACAGAGTCACAGACAGTCAGAAATATCCAATATTGATCTCTTTGTGGCTTCAGACCATTAATATACTTAGAAAAATATGACGTGCTGGCTACAGGAGAAGAGGTCTCTTGATAAAGCTACCTCAAAATAACCACTTTGATCTTGACAGGCCCCATGTTGTGTTTGTTTGCACAGATGGCTTTGTTGCTTAGAATAATGGCTTGAAATATATCTGGTTGGACTGATTAAAATTCATGTTGCACAAATGTAAGAATTGATTCCTTCCCAGTCTGAAACCTTTTTGCAATGCATGAACAGCAACTGGAAATTTAAATTCAATAATGGTGTGGTACTTTAATATATTTAGGGAAAAAACACAATTCAGAAAAAAAGAATCTCTTTTTTTTTTTTTTTTTTTTTTTAAACACACCCA
>VUQI01000244.1:10587-22077 GCA_015106735.1 Paratilapia polleni | reverse complement strand
GGGTGTCATCCATTTGCTAACAGTTTTTTTTTTATATATTATATATATATAAATATATATTTCCTCTGACCAGATTTTCCAATTTTGACAATCGAGCCAACAGTAATTATCTTCTGCAACTACAAAAGTAAAAGTATTTTTAAACTGCATAAACAGTGGCACCAAGCAAGGTTATTACAATTCACTAAAAGTTGGCTTGGAAAAAATAAATAAAATAATAAATATAAAATATGAAACAATTTTGAGCACTTACAAAACTAAATATATACATACAGGCACTGTTCTTAGTTTTAGTCTTTGTCAGTTTACTCAAAATTGCCAGGACAACCTGCCTAATGAGGCTCTGCTGCACGTTTACTCAGACTGAGTCAACCATCTTCACAAGTGTTGTGTTTGTACTGTAATACCCATTTTGAACCAATTAAATGTTGCCCTAGACAAATACCCTTCATATTATAAAAACTAAAAAGAAAAAAAAAAAAAAGACTAATTAAAACTAAACATTTTCAAACCAAAACAGAAACAAGCAAAAACTGGAAACTACAGTAACTGTAGCTAAACTAAATTCAAAACAAAATACAAAAACTTAGAAAACAAAACTATAAAACCTGTGGCACTAAGACAGCCCTCTCAGATACATTTCCATCTGATGGTCTCACCAAAGCAAACTTACTGTTGCACCGCTGCTGTATTGCAAGGAGTTTCTCCACCCGCTGCGTTTTAAAGATTTAATAGCAAAGCATGTCACGTTTTGAAATCCTGCATGTGATTTCATCTCCTTGTACTGTCCAGCACCTCCACTTGCATGACCTCCAATAAAGACCAATACCTACTCACGCCACACATACATGGGCCATGTTTACTTATCTGGCTTGTAGTACATGTGAGTTTAAGTGTGTGAGGAAAAAGTGAGTGGGAAGGGGATACAGTTCCTTGTCCTTGCGGACCAAGTCGTTGTACATCTGTTCATATGTCGTTTTGAAGTCATACACATTTGGCTTATCTGGGGCAGGACCGGGTAGCTTCACATGAGACCCTGTCCCAAATGAACGCACATCAAATCCACGTTTGCTGCAAAGAGGAAAAGGACAAGAGAGTAAATTATGCAACAACTGCACAAAAACAGTACGTAAGCACAATGACATAATCGGCCGTTCCACATCCAAGTAAGCAGTAAGTCTTGTAAATTGCCAGATTTAATAATCTTTAAGAAAAACTGTGGCTGTTCTGTCACAGAACGAACTATTTCCATCCCATCTCCAAACTCTAACAGCTATTTAAAAAAAAACAACTATAAGGAGAGCCTTTTTTTTTTATTTTAGGTGAGTTTGTCACCTGCTCTACAGATCTTTTTACCCCAATGAGGGCGACTTTCAGTCACTATGGCCTGTTTTTTTTCTAATCCAGTGCAGTTAGTAAGTTTTTTCTAATCCAGTGCAGTTAGTAAGAACATATCCAAAAAAACAAAAACGAGAACAAGCCTAACTATACAGCCATCTTCTGTTTAAGAACTAATGAATCCAAACAAAACTCCGTAAATGTGGTGAAGGAGGTAGGCAGATCGGAGCTGCTGAATCCACCCGGTGTTGCGAAAGCTGCAGACTCTCCCTTCCGGAATATTTCCTACAGGGGGCGCTCTTGCTAACATGTGTGGGGGGAGAGAGAATACTACCCAACAAGTTGGGCCTTGGTTTGACTTCCCTAAATCAGTTTGAAAGCGAAATCTGTGTTAAGATCACTTTAGGCAACCCTAACCCTGAAACCCAGTCAGAAAGCTGCGTTTTAACATGAGTTGCGGCCACGGTTGTGGCACTCTGACATCCGAGTCCATTGTTAAAGTGCGCCAAGGCCTGACGGACTGTCACCGTATCGACACGGCTCAGAAAGCCGCCCGACCGAGCACACATTTCGATCACTTTGTGGCCGCTTTCCTTCTCTCTTCTTCCAGTTGGCTCATCTTTACCTGAGGATATTGTGCGCTTCCATACTGCGGTTCTGGTTGCTCGAGCACACAACCGCTACACGCAGCGGGTGGCTCGGCATTGCGACTCTCCGGCTGAAACTAACCGATATCAACTCAAAATCTAACTAAGATAGTTACTTTTATCCTTACAAGAAAAATAAACACTAAGAAGCCCAATGTTGAGATAAGCGAAAACGCGTTTCGAGTAGAACTACAGGACGATAGACGCGTCTTCTTTAGAAGCAGGAAGTTAAAATGGCGGAGCAGTACCTTGCCGTGAATACGGCTTTAAGTGATGTCATTTGAGGGCGGAGCTTCAGAGTCCTCAATACAGCGACGCGACTTGACGTCAGTAAACGAGACATGCCGGAAAAACATGCCTTCCTTTACGCCATAGTAAAAGTGGCGTTTAGCAAACAATAACAACACATTTGTCATTAAAATGGATATTGAAGGGAAAGGTGAATATGACATGTCTGCAAAAGAAAAGTTGCTTTTATTATCAGTTTGATTCTTCAACGACCAGCAAAAATGTCTGCGCAAACTCACCCCAATGTCAGGCCGTGCAGTGATCAGAGAAACTGTAAAGAAACCCAAGAGCTACATCTCAGACTCCACAGGCCTCAGTTAGCATGTTAAATGTTAAAGTTCGTGACAGGACAGTTAGAAAAAGACTGAACAAGTATGACTTGTTTTGAAGGGGAGAAAGCCTCTTCTCTCTGAAAAGAACATGGCAGCATGGCTTAAGTTTGCAAAGTTTCATTTGAACAAACCACAAGACTTCTGGAACAATGTCCTTTGGACAGACGAGACCAAAGTGGAGATGTTTGGCCATAATGTTTGGCACGACCAAACAGCATATCAGCACAAACACCTCATACCAACTGTCAGCATGGTGGTGGAGGGGTGATGATTTGGGCTTGTTTTGCAGCCACAGGACCTGGGCACCTTGCAGTCACTGAGTCGACCATGAACTCCTCTGTATACCAAAGTATTCTAGAATTAAATGTGAGACCATCTGTCCGACAGCTAAAGCTTGGCCCAAATTGGGTCATGCAACAAGACAATGATCACAACTAGAGCAGCAAATGTACAACAGAATGGCCGAAAAAGAAAATAATCAAGGTGCTGCAATGTTCCAGTAAAAGTTCAGGTCTGAAACTGATTGAAATGCTGTGGTGGGACCTTAAGAGAGCTGTACATAAACAAATGCCTGCAAAACTCAATGAACTGAAGCAACGTTGTAAAGAAGAGTGCGCTAAAATTCCTCCACTACCATGAGAGAGACTGATAAAGTCATACAGAAAACAATTACTTCAAATTATTGCTGCTAAGGTGGATGTACAAGCTTTTGAATCATGGAGTCTGCTTATTTTTTTAACAGGACTGCATAGAGTCCTGTGAAAACTTTCTTTTTCACATCTATCTATCTATTTATCTAGAAAAGCTATACAAAACGGTGTTTAAAACTTTTAAATACAACTGTTTATACATGAAATAGTGAAGCATAATATCTGATTATTACCTGATTATTAATATCAATCATCTTGTTCATTGTTTTTGTCATAGTTTTTATGTATTGTAATGTTTGTGAGTAAATTTTATTTGTAGTTTTTGTCTTTAAAGCATTTTAAGACCTCAGGAAATGTACCTACAGTTACAGTACAACAGCTAATGTGAATCTAAGCAAAGCAACATGGACTTTACTGCAAAGCACTGTGATGGCAGTTTAAACTTTTTAAAATTTTTTATTTTATTACTGTAATTTGCTCTAGAATCGGATCACCACCACCAAACACATTTATTTCTGACATAAAGTTGATCATTGGTCTCCCTTTGGTTTGCTCCCTTTGCTAGTCAATAATGTGGAGGCTTTATCTGAATTTTATTATGTCAAGTCGATCAGTTATAAAATCATTTTTTTATGCATAGCTGTTTTTCAGCTGATATTTTTCCAACTACACATGTAGACATGCAAAACATACCATCCTCAAAAGATACTCTTTAAAAAACAAATACAACAAAAAGCACACACTCAAACCCTGTTTAGTCTTTTGAAATACATCCCATAACTTGTGTGTTTATACAGAATTAGTTCTGATTTTGAATGTAAATTGACCAGTCTCACAAGAAGAAGAAAAAGGACAACTGTTAAGTATTAAAAATGACCTTCATGGTACTTTATTCACTGACAGCAGGACAGAAAAGCGGTTTAACTGAACATGTATGGCACAGTATTTGGAGATTGTACACCAGATTGTATTGCCCTTCAGAAAATGACAAAGCAAAAATAGTGGTGTTATGATTAAGTCAAGTGGAAAAATGTGGTAATAGGTTAATAGGTAAAGTTTTATTTTTCTGTGTGTCCCACTAAGGACACTTTTACAGGCTGCACATTTAGGAAAAGTCGTTTCTGATGTACTAAAAGCCATTTCATTATTTGTATTGCTGTATACATGCTGCCTGCGTACAGACTGACCGATTCAATCCCAGACAGCCTTGAAGAGAAACATACCACAGTAAACTACTGTATTTACAAAATGTAGATAATCAATAGGCTAATTTTGGTTCAGTGCATCCTCGCTGAGGCTGAAAAGGCATGTTATTAGCAGAGCCACAGTAGATTGTGCTTTAGTTAGGTCATAACAGGATGAGTGCATCATACTGAAAAAAAAAACTACTACAGACATTAACTCTGACTGTGAGATTACATATGACCGTGGTGTGTGTTAATGTAGGTCATTTTAGTGCATCAGTGATGTGAGTGAGCGCGGTAGGAGTACGTGTGCTGCGCCGTGGGGCTCATGATGTTTTCTGTGATATACGCCACCAGCAGGCAGATGATGACCAGCATCACGCAAATAGCTCCGCCCACCGTTGTCATGGCGATCACAATGTCCTGCATCCCGGACGGCGGTAGCGTAAACTCCACGCAGTCCCGCTGCTCTGCGCTCTTGGCTGGCTCGGAGCGGCCCAAGGAGCGCAGACAGATGCGGTACGGGATGTTCTCATGCAGCTCGGACAGCAGAAAGTCCCTGCAGCCCGATCCAAGATGGACACCGGCGCATTCAAACTGAGTGTAGCTTCCGTTCCACCAGCAGCTTAACTCGTAGCCTCCACGTCTGTGGCGTCGGCCACTGAACACAGAGTTTGATCGCGGAGTTTTCTCGTTTTTTGCATTTGTCCCGGGATCCCCGCTGCCGGGCTCTTTAGTCTTTGTGGATTCTGACTCATGGGTCCACTGTAACAGTACGCTGCCATTGATGAGAATATTTGCCACCAGATTCCCGAAAGACACCGCAGTCCTGCACTCTCCCTTATGGCACTTGTACCCAAACAGAGTGTGCCGAAAGCACAGCTGCCCCCCAATTCCTCCCTCGATCACTCGGTAGGCACACACCGGTGATGGCACATCCTCCGGGCTCCATCTCGGTGCCCTGCCAGGGCTTTCAAATATCACAGTATTATTATTGCCTCGACTTGTGTTGAACGAGAAGCTTTTCACGTGGCCTGTTACCTCTTTAAGCTTTGATGATGGCCTGCTTTCATGGGAGTGATCGCTGGAAGTAATGTTAGTCTGTCTCAGCCAATTCTGGGTCACATTATTTCTGCCTCTCACCTCTGATGAGGACGCTGATGATGATGATGATGAGCTGTTGCGCTGATGAGACCCAGCTGTCTGGTGTAAAGTGCAGAGCAGCAGCGCCGATAAGGCGAGCAGTGATGGTCGTTGTTGGTTTTTCATCTCGAGTTATTTTCTCTCACAGTGGATCAGATGGGCGATGGCTGATGTCTGCCATAAGATGAGCTCCGCTTCAGTGCACACGAAGAAAATCCGCGTGTAACAGGATCCATGGGCGAGAGGAGCGGGCACACATCTGCGACAGAAATAACATTTAATCATGCGCCCATCCAGTCACTATTAGATCTGAGTATGACCTTGCAGGGTGAAGTTAAAGCAGCCCAAATGGTGATAAAAGTAACCTCAGTGCAGCTCGCTGCTCTCAGACATTTCTGAAAAACACTCGCTTATTTCGGTGGGACCAGAGGACCAGGCTCGTGCCATCAGATTGGCTTTCTTCTTCCTGTCTGGCTTGACGTAAATGGCTTTGATGCCTGCTGTGTTAGAGTGCACGTGCAGGAGCGCGCCCCGCGGAGAGCTGGGTAGCAGCGTGGGTGCGTGCACAAAATATTTCTAGTCATCAGCGCTCGGTTTGTGAGTCATCAGCCCACGCAGAGCTTCAGGTATCTGTCAAGTCACCTGTTCGGACTCCAGAAAACAACAGTGATGGAGGGTTTGAAGTCAACCCACCTGCATCCCACCTGCGCTGAGTGTATCATTTAATTTATGGTCGGGCTGCAGGATGCAAAATGTGCTCAGTTTAAACGCTGCTTGGCTCACTGCTCTGGCTTCAACCTGGAAAAAAATATCAGATTGTTTGAATTTTCAGATGAACTGAAAATGACGAACGAATGGCCATAAATAAAGATATACTACTTATAAATATATGTAGGCCTATGTGCTTTTTCCTGTATCTACATTTAAATATATTTAAATAACATCCATCCATCCATTTTCTTCCGCTTGTCCAATTCAGTTGAAATTTGTTTGGCCATCTTCAATATCTTTGTAACATTTTTCTTTATAATTTACTGTTGTTGGTTACACTTTTTGTTGCATGACAGTGACTGTGCCCTGCAGGAAGAGATACGCTATGCACAGCACTAGCTCAAATAAAGCTGGGTCTAAATTTCATATTCACTAATAAAGTTTGCATTTCTGTAATGTGAAGAGTTTACATGGTTCTGTAAACAAAGTAGGTAGTAGGGCTAGACACAAGACAAAAACAAGTTTCAAAGCATTTAGTCTGCAACATCAGCACTATGACAGGAGCATTAATGTTGTAATGAGATGTTGCTGCTGATTGTTTCTGGTTTAAAATCATTTGAGTACATGTTGTTATTTATGCATTAATGAGTTTGGACCTGGTAAAAGCAAAACTGCAGTCATACATTTTTTGAGATTGGTGCAGGGAGTTAATGGTCAACTTTATGGTTATTCTCGAGACTCCGTGTAGTGTTGTTTCTACTGTGTGTCATTATAACTCTTCAGATGATTTAATCCATCCACAAGCAGCTATTTGCAATTTGTAACAAAGCCACTGAGATGCAATCTTGACAAACACTGAATATCTTATCTTCATATAAGCAGTAATACATGCAAAAAAAATTTCCATCAGCGTGCAATGTGGCAAAGGGATCTATGTGCAGATGTGCTTTAACAGCTGTTCCAAAAGTCCACAGTCATATGCTCTCAAATAGCCATTATCAGCAGTGGAAATATTAAACAAAACAAATAAGTTTGTACTTTTTATTTTTTGATGTTTTATTATGCCCTCCTAAATGAAGAAAACTCTCCTGATGATAAATAACCTCAAACACAATGGAAAATATTCCACTGTTGATGTATGATCATGACGTTTGATCTGTATTTTTAATTAAGCAGTGCATAGTTAAGGTTGTTCTAAGCTGTAATTGATTTTTCTCAAGAGATTAACCAAGGAAATAATTAGTACCAAGGGAGTGAGTATGAATGGCTGATTGGAAAAAATTAAATGCTGAATCAGCGGAACTGACTCGGCTGTCCCTGAAAGGTTTCATAAGATCATTGGTTAAATCTGTTATCAGTAGTTCCTGGTGCATTTGATTATCTGCTACTATTGTTGTTGTATCTAAGCTCACAGTGAGACACTAAAAATGAACAAAAATGCACAGGCCAGTTTGGTAATCCATTACAGAGTTGTGTGTTGTGGTTAGTATGAATAGTGACTCACAGCTGTTTTGTGTGTTCATTGTTGAGGTTGACTGGCAGCATTTGGAGTTGGTCTGTGACGCAGGACAGCTTTGGAAAATGCCTGCCTTTGTGCTCTCATAGCTTCTACGGATCAGATTAAATTGACCTTGAGCCTTATCAGCAAAGATTTGTTCATGTGTGATGAATGTGTTTGTTTGTCTGTCTGCACATATAAAACACAATGAGGGCCAGCAGCAGCAGCAGCAGCAGTAATAAAGCATGTGAAGCTCCCTGACATATCACTCTCACATACAGGTTTGGTGTCAAAGAAAAGGTGAAGATGTTGCCATGTAGAGGATGATACCATGTCAGAGGTCCTCACTGTAGATGCGATTTTGTTTGGGCTCTTGGCCTTTTGTGGCATTCTGGGAAACGTCCTGGTCATCTATGTGGTGAGAAAACACAACATTTTATTTGTAAAGTGGGCTGATTGTTCAGGATTGAATTGTTCTCAGTCTGTCTTGTTTTTTACTCTCAGGTGTTTCAGTCAGCCACTGAGAGTTCATCTCGGAGACTCTCTCCTGCTGACCTTATTCTGGTGCACCTGTCACTTGCTAACCTGCTGACTTCCCTTTTCCGCACAGTGCCTATTTTCGTGTCAGACCTGGGCTTGGATGTGTCTCTGTCTCCCGGGTGGTGCAGAGTCTTCATGCTGCTATGGGTGTGGTGGCGTGCTGTGGGTTGCTGGGTGACTCTAACACTCAGTGCCTTTCACTGCACTACACTGAGACGACACCATGTAACTGTTGGACATCTTGCTCTGCAGAGGGAGAGGCGGCGGGTCTGGATTGTCCTGGGGGTGGTGTGGGGGGCAAACCTGGCTTTCTCTGTCCCTGCTCTGGTATACAGCACTCATATTTATGGCAATGCCACAGTGGAGCTGATGGTGATCAGCTGCACCACCAGGCCTCTGCTGGGCTGCGTCTGGGAGTTTCCGTCAGGCGAACAAGGCTTAGCCTTCGCCTCCACTTCGCTGGCACTGAACGAGGTGTTGCCACTGGTGCTAATGATTTGCACCAATGTAGCCACACTGCACGCTCTGGCCAAGCACATCCGAACTGTTACGTCAGGGGGGGAGTCAGGAGGAACCCACGGGGAGATGGACAAACACGTGTCCACCGAACGTAAGGCGGCTCACGTGATCATGTCTTTGGTGTCGCTATTTGTGGTCTGCTGGGTGCTGCAGGTTGCTGCAGTAACGTACTACAACCACAACCGGGGGCACCACACCGAAGGGCTGCTGACTGTCTCCCATTTCTCTGCTTCGGTTTTTGTAGGATTCAGCCCTTTGGTGGTGGCCCTGGGACATGGAAAACTGAGGAGAAAAATCATGAGTATGATACTGGGGTGGACTAAATGTCTTAAATGTCACAGTGAGGGCACTGATGAGTGGACTAAATCCCCAAAGGCTGCAGGAAAGAATGGAAATAAACCAATTTTTGTTGTCCAAAAAGAGATGAAGGTCATAAAAGTGCAAGAGAAATTTAAATAAAACAAATTCTGAAAGATAAGCGTTACTGCATGTTGACTTGAATAAATATAATTCATTTATTCTTTATTATTTTTAATTTAAATCCACCAACACACCTACAGCCAATCCAGAAATAGCAGTTGAACTAACACTTATGGACTGAAGGAGGCTGGAGCAGCCAGTGCAACATACTATATCTCAGTGAGGTTCGATAGCCTACAACAGCAACTTTCCAACAGTTCAAACCCAACACAATCTTCACCATAACACAGAAACACCGTCCATCACAAATATAGCAACAATGTTGAGAGAAAACTGTTCCTTGAAAGCTTCTTCTTGGCTTCAAACATAAATTTATCAACTTTAGCATTGTGTTTTCTCACTAATTTAAACTTAGGGAGACAAAATGCTTCATTATAAGCCGTAATGGTAACCAATAGCGTTATAATGAACCAATAACAAAATGTTAAAGCAATAAAAAGAATAAATAAAAAACACACCACACTATCTTCTTAAAAAATAAATTCAAGTTATTACTCTAATAGCCTTTCTGTTGAGTCCATCAGTCTTCCTTCCGTCACACATGCATGACGGTTTACAGAGAAAACAAAAATATATCCATACCTAAAGAAACATTATGTTAATAATAGTTTATGATTATTAGTGTTCCATTTGTTGCACCTCCAGAGCTTCAGCAGAGTGTTCTGTCACTGCACGACTGTAGACTTAATACAGGAACGAAGCTGCCGGTGGCCGACTGCCAGAACAACAGGTGACATGGCAATAAAGACAATGCTGGCAAAACGAGCAATGACCAGAAGAAACTCAGTCGAGGCGCCGCGGTTGTAGTTGAAATAGTTGACAGAGATAACGCTGAGTCCCCAAGATAGGATGAAGAGCAATATGAGAGTGAGAATCACCTGGAAAATCACACAAGACAAAGAAGTAAAGATCGCATAGATCTGTTTAATTATTAAATCTGCTGTTCTCAGTCACTGTAAAGGCAAACAAACATATTAAACTTAATTTATATTTGAAGTTTATAGACTTAAACTGCATTATCTGTCCACATACTGAGGAGTATATTTGTACATACTTTGTGGTTTTTCAAAGAGCAGAATTCTTCTACCATGGCAAGTGTGAATGTTTAACTTCAAATCCTTCATTTAGTTGTGCTCTGATCATTATTTCTGTTATGCTGTGTTTAGACTTTGATCCTTCTGGATGTGTGATGTGGTTTCCAGTGTTTGTGTGTACATGTTTAGAGGCTGCTGTAGAAATGAATGACTCCTGGTCAGTGTTCATGTTTAAAATTGTTTAAATTGAAATAACTTTAATGTAAATTGTGCGGTATGTGGGGTGCAGGAACGTGACAAGAACGGGGATTTTTCTCTTAACGCATAATGTAAATATTGTGTACACGGACTCTTAACTTTCAAATTAAAATCTAAGCCTTGCTATTTTTTGCATTTATTTAATATACAGTTCTGTGCAAAATTCTTGAGCCACCCATCATTTCTCTCTATTTTGCTTCCAGCCAGACTTTATCGTAATTTTTTGAAGTGGTCTTGTGCGACAGCTCTCCAGGCTTTCTGAAGGTTTTTGAAAGTTTTTCTTTGGACACTAACTCTTTTTTCACTCATTTTCAGTCCAGTCCTTGTACCTGACCATTTTCAGAGGAATGTTTTTTTGTTTGTTTGTTAAACCACTTAACACTGACCTATGAATCATTCAAGCATAAAAAAGGCACCCAACTCAAGGAATGAACCAGTGTTGTGTCTACAAATAATAGAAAACTTAGCAAAGAACCAAAATTGTATCTTTAGGCACTTTGTTACTTGCAGCCTGTCACAAAAACACATCATTTGCTCACATTTCTTTAGTTGAATCTACAAAAAATGACAAAGACAACAGTTTGACAGGCATAAAATAGTATTTATGCACCAACAAGGTGATTCCCAAAAGGCTATTAGCTGAAAACTTGGCATAACTCAGCATGGTGTGCAGTGTGTACTTAAAAAAAAAAATGGATTAAAGTGGAGGACAAAAGAAGAAGTGACAGGCCTAAAAAAAACTATCTATACAGCACATAAACAGTATCTGAAAGTCATGTCCTTGAGAAATAGGAAAAAAATCCAGCAAAGACCTGACACAGGACCTGAGAGATGTATCTGGCCCTTCAGTTGATCCATCTACTGTTCA
>VUQI01000243.1:0-15741 GCA_015106735.1 Paratilapia polleni | reverse complement strand
AATCAACTAAACCTCCATTAACTCAAACAACTGCTCTCATGTCAGATGTACCTCATAAGTCACTTTAAAACTAAATTTAACTTGCAGGAATGCAGGAGCTCAAAATGAAAGTGAAAGCATCTTATCTGCACAGTGATCCCTAATAGTTAAACAGTTCATAGACTGATACAGACTTTGTTTAATGAGTCACACCAAAGAACCTGTGATATAATAAAGAACTCCCACTCCCTGGACTTCTCATTTTTGACTGAGTACTTTATAGACATTACTTACTTGTGTCAATGTGAGCTTTATTTTGTTTTATTGTTTCAGCTTTTAAGTCTTTTAATATTTTTGTCCTGCATTGCATTACTTTCATTCTTTACTAATTAGAGCTTACTGATTACCCTACAGTGTTGAAGAAAAAACAGAAAGCACCAAAAACTGCAGTTCCACTAATGTCGACTTGATGCAGGTTTCAAAAAAGATCAGTCCCCAAAGACTCCCATGTTAAAATGTTAAAAAATACTACAATTTTATTTACATGTTAGCATTACTTAGCAGACATCTGAACCTGTGCATTACATCCATACAGTCTATGGATGCAACTAAACATTCATTCACTCTCCTTTCCAGTCTATATAAACACAGACTGAATGAATCAGCAGACAGAATCAGAAGCGTCCTCAGTTTGCCATCAGTTTATCCTGTTGAAAATGGTGACTGTACATAAAAGGTGGAAGTAGCTACAGTAACGTCACCCAGTGGTTTTTGGACTCCACATTTTTAAGCATTTTGGCCGTTGCTATGTTGTGTTTTGGGAGCCTGAAGTGACCGTATCTTAATGAGAGCTAAGTGAGTAGCTAATTAGCTGAGGTGAAGCCTAGTAGACAGCTAGCAGCTACAGCCACCTGTGTCACCATCCACCTGTGAGTCAGGCCACGCCCCTAAGAAGGCAAACTTGAAGCCTTAATACAATTTAAGCAGGTGAGATAAAAAAAATTCACCCCCACACAGGTGTTATGAAGGGGGAAATTAGCTACAGAGACCAAAACTATTCTTTGTATCAGGATGTAAACCAGCCTCTAGTGGACATCAGAGATACTGCAGTTTTTGGCACTTCACTGTTTGTTACCGCTTGATTTCTTTTAGTTTCTGATAATCGTCCCTCCGATGCAACAAAACGATCTGACCAAGAGGGAAATCTGAAGAGACATAAGTATTTACCTCCCTGCTGTCCCTCTTGTTAAATCTGGGGAAGTTGTCCCCTGGGCTCAGCTCTCGGAGAAAATCATCGACAGTGATGGAGTTGTCACTTTGGATCATAGAGTGACAATAAAGACACTGACTAACACTCAGGAATGTGGGCTCAGAGCTGCAAAGCCACCCAGTAGGAGGCTAGCAGACGGAGGTCAAACACATGTCACAGTGTATGAACTCTGTTTCACTGCAGCTACACAACAATTTATGCTTCTCTTCTTAAAATTTATTTAGACAAAGTATGAAAAGGGAAAAGCAACCAATCCAGGAATGGACCATTGCAGGATGTGACATCAAATACAACTCGTATCAGAAACACAAACTTAGATTTTCACAAATCAAATTTCTTTCATATCCACAAAACTCACCAACACTCAGAGACACCTTCCACAGTATTTACACCTCTCTTCCTAAAGTTTAATACAAACATGTTTGAACTTACCCCACCAACTCACTCATGGACTCCTCTCTTCTGCTGAGCTGTGTTTGATTCAAGGCCAATAAAAGCAGAAATACTGACTAAACAGAGTAGATTGTTTCAGACACAAGAAACAGGTTTCATTTTAGGTCACGTCTGTTTTGTTGGTGAGCACTCTAAGTCAGTAAGGCTGTCTTTCACACATAAACAGATAACAGTGGTGTGCATTTGATCTGGGGGAAAAAAACATGTCTGGGACACATCAGGCATCCAGATGAACAGATGAGGAGTGAGGAGTGTATTGTTTTAAAGCTGCTGCCCTCTGTTAAGACAGAAAATTGAGTCTTTTCATTAAAAAAAAATAATACATTTGTGTAGCACTGTAAACAGGAGTTGTGAAAAACCTTTTTAAAGGTGCCACTCACCAGGAGCTCGACTGGCTGTGCAGTGATTTCAGTGCAAGCATTTTGTTATTTTAACTGCTTACACTGTAAGTCCATATATACATGTTAAAGGAAAACACATGCAAAGAGCAAACGTATTAGAAAAAGAGAAGTATATTGCACAATATTAACCAGCTTTCTGGCATCGTATCAGAATTATTTGTATTAGCATTTTAACCCTTTTCAGCCTTTAGAAATGCAGGCTTGAAAGCTGCAGGTTTGCAGTCCTCGCTGGTCTCTGTGCGTTTGATATGCAGGACTGTGACTGCAGCGGGGCTCAGGTGGAGGCCGGTAGTGCCACATAGCAGAGAGGAGCTGAGGCGTGATGAGACATGCAGCACCAGAACACTCTGAAGGCTTCTCTGGGTCTCGTCCAGGCTCAGAGAGACAGAAGCAGCAGCACTGACACACCGAGTTTCAGACAGAAACACTGCAGCACACCTGCAGCTGCCCCGAACATTTACTCACTTCAGGGTTTAATGCTGTTTAATTATTCAAGCTCCGTAGCATCTGACTGCTCTGCTTTTATCCTCATTAGTCCAAAAATCTTAATGCAGATTTTTAATACTACTACAGGTGTCCCACAAGAATCTATACTCAGACCACTTTTATTTATTTTGTATACCACTGAGCTGCCTTCAGTTTGTCCCGATGTAAAGATCCAGCTATATGCTGGCCATACACTGACTTATGCACATATTTGCACAAACTTACTAGTGCAAAATCAATACTATAATAAAAATATAATAAAGAAATAAGAATTAAGAACAACAAGGTTGATGCTCTATCTATTCTTTTATGAAGAAACCATAAATACTACTATAAAACTATTGTACAGTGATATAATCCCTAGAACACAGTATTCAATGCTTTTCTGCTTCAGACATGAAAGTAAAAGTGGATTTATTTGGATTTTGGACTGTTGGACAATTTGTGTCCATGAACACGAACAAATGGATTGCATTTTCATGATTACTGTACTTCAGGTTTTGCCATTAGACCAGGCTGTTTCTTCTGTTAGTATATTAAGGATCAGACCTTCAGTTTTATCCTGATGCAGAGTCTGGTTTGACACACAAACCTGCAGCAAAACATCAGGACGCTCTCAGGGCTGATGCCTGTACTACAAAGCAGGATTGGGGCTTACCGAGGTAACTTCAGGTGTAACCCTGGGTTTGCAGTGTTACGAAGGTGGTTCTTCTTTTACTAACCTGCTCTTGAGAAGGTTATGTTCAACAAGTGTCTGAAGCGTCTAAAATCTGTCTTTACCTGATGGGCATCAGTAAAAATATACATATTGTTTTCCTTTTGGCTTCAGGTTTACAACATAATATATGATCCTAAAATGGAGCACCTGTTTGTACTTGTTGACCTTATATCAAATTTGTAAGCAGGCTAAGCGTATGTTTGAGTTCAGTTTTTATAGTTCTTCTTTCCTCTCAGAGCGTTAAACAGCACCAGGGCTGCAGCTGAAACAAACTGTCTCACACACATCTACACATTCATTTCACATGAGCTAAATGTCAGGTGTGTTGTGGCATTTGGGCCACAAGTCAATCCCTGTTCATGACTTTTTGGTCATATCTGGCAGCACCATAACTGAGCAGAAAGTGACATAAGTAGACAAGGCCCAAATCCGCCTGTTATCTGGTCAATCTGAGCAAACTCCCTCAGGCTGAAACAAACCTTTGCCTTAGAGCTGTGGAAACAGTCCCTGTGATGCAGCAGCAGTGTGGTGGGTACAGATCAGCTGCCCTCTGAGCCAACAGGATGTAACCTTTCACCAACAGGAACAGGATATAAGCTGAAAGGAAATGGAGCTTTTTAATAGAAACAGTAAGAGCATCCATTAATGGACTGACAAAATGAAAGGAGACAGAAGGAAACAACAGGAAAGCAGATAGAGGGGATAAAGAAATGGAGAAATACTGTATTTATCTTTGTTTTGTCAGCTCATTAAGCTCTCCTCATTTCCCTCCACTCTCTGCACCTTTGTTTACCATCTCCTTATTGGTCGGCTGGACTTGATTAGACGCACAGAGGAAATGTATATGCCAGTGTGTACGAGTACCTCCACTCTTCGTCCTCATCCCTGCACTTATTTTTAGTCCAGCTCTTCCTGCTTCACTGAAAAACAGAAAAAAACAGAAACAGTGTGAACTGCGTTTTCATCCAGTGAAACCACATGATACAAAGAGTCATCCAAGCTATACTTTAACAGAATATTTACAATTGTGTTATTAATCATATTTTAGTATTTTATTTCTTTTCTTTTCCACTCTGTTAAAGAAATAAAACCCAACATTTCCTATATCTGTTAAATTAAACGCCCTACAGTATTTCAGGAGACAGCAACCCTTCATTTCTTCATGAGGCTTTTATTTTGAAATATTTGCAAGAATGTGTTATGGAGAATTGAAAAGAATTTTTATTTGAAGAAATACACTGATGACTGGTTATTAATTTGTGGGTTATGAGTAATGTCAGGGACACACAGGGAGACAAATCCACCTGTCAGAGAGGCCACGCCCCTAATAATTCAAACTTTAAGCCTTAATACAGTTTGAACAGGTGAGACTTATGAAGGGGAAAATTAGCTATAGAGACCAAACCCATTTTTTGTATCAGGCTGTAAACGTGTTTATTTCTGCTGTAAAGCTGGACTTTCTAACATGTCAGTCTGTGGGGACTGACTTGCTTTGGGAGGAAGTGGACATTAGAAAAACAGGGTTTTTTTTATCCAATGTGACCCCAATGACTGAGGTTACAGTGAAGACAAGAAAAAGAAATAGTTACCAGCACAGAAAGTTGGATGTGACTGAATTTGTGATGTAATTCAATATTATCTGTAGGCGCTCCAGCAGCTTGTCAAACATATGAAAGCACATATTCCTGTTGTATAACTCTGAAACATGAATGCTGTTTCTGCTATTTGAGTCAGTATAATTTCCACAGAAATCAAAAACTTTCCATCACAAATTCCTTTGTGCACGTGAACAGTGTGTTACTCCAACTGGACTTCCTTAAACAGCGGTGTTGCTATTTGCAGTCCTTAACCACAGCAGACCAGTTATTTTTGACAGTTTTCAGTACGATAAGCAGGAGGTCTCGTGTTTGGTGTGAGGGCCACCTTCACCTTTTCATGAGCACAGCAACAACACGATTTAACTGTGACCTCTGACCTCCAAGTAGAGTCAGACAGGGACGTGACAGCGAGCAGCAGAGGATCAGATTTTTATTCCTCGTGCTCTTGTTGTTACTGTATTCATCTCAGCGAGGGTTTATGATGGACAGGTGAAGCAGGTGCTTCGCTCTCCCTCCAAAGGAAGCTGCTGTGCTGAACAGCGTGACCATGTCCAATCATCACCTCCTCCTGTGTCGCAATAAAACATTCACACTGACATTGAGCTAACACACAAGAACCTCAGGTCTCCTAAAAAACATCTTGAATAAATAATGTTTTTTATAGCTTCAGAAGTCCAGTATCTATCAGTCAGATCTATATATCTGTAAGTTTAACTTTATTTGGCAGTTGATATCAGTCATCACTGTGTTGTTCACACACTCGCATCAGCCAGAAAACTGCTGAGTCATACACAGACTATCCTGCACTGTTATGGTGCTCTGTTATATGTACTGTATGTCATACATGTTGTACAGCTGAGAGAGCAGCACATACACTGTATACCTGAACGTCAGTATAATGACAGCAAAGCTGACTTGGATGTGATGAAGCTACCAATGTCAGATACATGCTATGCAGCAAAATTACAGATAGCTGGCTGAACGCTCCCTTGTTGGCTGTTGCTGTAAAAAGTAAATGTTATTTATACATCTTTGCTTTGTGCCATTATATGATTTACTAAAATCACTACTGTTTGAAATTACAAAGAAGTTAATATCATGGATCCTTCTAGCTGGTGAAGTCATCTGACAATTAGCATTTCCGTGATAACATTAGCAACCTAGATACAGTTAGACAGCTAGCTGTAAGTTAGTTATGCTGCAGGTTAGTTTCTAACATTAGCTGATAAAAATATATTTCATTTGGATGAATTTGCTAGTGATAACATTAGCAGAACAGCTAGCTGTAATGGCATGAATGTAGTATTGTTAGTTTGTAATGTCAGCTGACAAATTAGTTTGAAAATGGGAGTTGGGCTGAATGAGCTGAGCTTATGCACTCAGTATGGGTTTGCTATGTGAGATATCTTGCAGCTCATGTTAGCAGGCATGCAAGTGTTGGCTAACATTAGCTAGAAGAAATTTGATCCCAAAATCCAAGTATTGCCTCAGTGAATCTAATTTTCTGCTCATGCAGACCGTGGTTTCTCCTGATGGTCAAATTTTCATTTGGTCAAATGGGATTCATTAGATAAAACTGTTTTTCTTTTGACTAATATTAACAAATTAGCTTAACAGCCGATATGGACGAACTGCCTGACACTAAACACAGGAGTGAGCTTTCTAACTTTAGCTTGCTTGCCAATGTTGTCTCTGATAAATCCTTTCTGAAGCCAGTTCAGTGTTTGTTTGTCCTTGTGTGGAGTTTGTGTTGGAGTCTACGTTGTACTGCGAGTTGGTCATTTTTTACATTTGTGACCAGTGGACGCCATTTCTAAGCCAGCATTAGCTAGTGTTGCTCACTGCTGACACTGTAAACATTCTTATTTCTGCTGTAAAATTAGACATTTCAACATGGGAGCCTATGGGGACTGACTCACTGCTGGAGCCAGCCTCTAGTGGACATTAGAGGAACTGCATGGGTAAAACATACAGAGCAAAATGTTTTTCTAACAGACAGGAAACCTCTAGCTGAATTGTGGCAGCTTATATCATGAAGACATTCAAGGTGTTCATCGTAGGCCACAGTTTAGATACACCAGTTTGTACCTGAGCACGTTAGATCCATGTTCCCAATTGTAGATTCCCAATCTAAATACAGTGTGTGTGTGTGTGTCCATGTGTGTGTGTGTGTGGAGACATAACAGGAAGAACACATGGTAAAGTCATCAGCACTCTATAAATCAGTGAGGTGAACATCTACATGAAACAGTTCTCAGTCAAAACATCCTCAGCTATCTGTGCCTTCATCTGCTCCCAACTTATCACTGCAAGCTTTTGCCATGTCAGCTGGGGTTTTCTCTTCCCATTGTGTTGCCTGCAGTAACGTGGATATTACGCAGTGGAACAAATCTGGGAGAAAACGGGAAGACTGCTTCTGTCCACAGTTTAGGAATTATTTAGATATTTAGCTGTTTTATGCAGAACAAATAAAGTGGAAAAAGAAACATCCAGAAGGATGTAGGGGGACTTCAACAGTCAAATGTGTTTCTGCTCGTTTATTTAAGGATTGCTTGGATGTTTTGTGCGGCCAAAAATGGAAATAAAGTGGTAAAAATTACAGCTGTTTTGGGCTTATTCAAAATTAGTCTTTGGTTCAGATATGTAAAATAGGATAGAAAGGAAGTCGCTGCAGCTGCAAACTGCAAAAAAAAAAACCAGGCATAAACTCTCCAGGACTGTTTCATCACTGGGATATCTCTATCCGTGTTTGTTGTACGACGCAGTCCCATGGCACTTCATGAAATAGTCATGACCTGTAATCTTTTAATGTTTCTGGACACGGATTTTGTCATTATTTTCATGTCCCTCAACGTGATTTTCCGTCTGTTCAGTCTTATTTGTACTGATTCGTGTCCAATTACATGAAAATATTTTCAACTTTTAAAGTGCAGAAAAGTCCACATTTGAAGGCTGGAGGGATTGGTGGTGAAGTGAATCATTTCCCTGCTCAAACCACAGACCCAACTTCAAGTCCTACTTGACTAAAACGGATTAGGTTTAGAAAAACATCATGTTTCAGTTTCCCCTTCTTTTAAAGCTTTGTTTTCTTTGGTTTCTTGGTTTTTACAGTGACGCTTCCCCGTTTTGTCCAGATATAATACTATATTCTGTAAACACAAAATATACTTCCTATATTAGAAACAAAGTTGTGCTGGCTGTCACAAAAAACAATTCATGTCCATAAACTCAAAGAAATATTTAGCTTTTTTGTGATTATTTCACAAAATGTTTGGGTCAGTTGTCCTACTGCACAAAGATGTTGGGACAGTCAGATATCATGATAAGAAACTAAACATCTCGGATCAGATTTACTATTATTTAGTTATACTTTGTTTTCTGTTGGTGTTGCAAAGCTACCGTTTGGATTTACTAAAGAAGAGCAGTGTTAGTTATGTGGCTGTAAGGAGTGTACACAGTTGTTTTTACAGCTGACCTTATTGCAAATGTATCTGTAGGAGTTTCCCTTTCATAGCACAAAATTTGGGACATTTAAGTGACTCAAAAACGTGTGATTTCCTGAAGTTTGAGCCAATTTTTTATTTTTTTTTTTACTGCAAACTGTCATTATTTAACACAGAAAAAAGCATGTGATTCATAACTTTCAAGTAGTTTGCCTTTTTTTATATATTTATTTTAAACTTCTTTCTTGTATCAGCTCTATTACATAACATACTGTAAGGGTCATTTCATGTCAGTTCATCAAATGCTTCCTATGGATGTTTGAAGTCCTGAAAATATTTGGATGTCCATCCACAGTTTTGCAGATAGAGGCCTGATACTTCTACATAAGAAGCTATAAATCAAGGTACAAAATCTTCTTTAAAACAGTCCAAATCAGGTGGTTTCACAGACATTAAAGCCTGAATATGGCTTTAATGTCTGTGAAACAATTACAGTCACATTCAGGCCTTAATTTTGTGAAACCATTAAAGCCTGAATTATGAATTGTGAAACCATTTTGTTAAACTGAAGCTGGATGAAAACACATTTTCATCCAGCTTCAGTGTGATATTCTGCAGGTATGAAACCAAGTAGCAAATCCAAATTTCAGGTTTTTGTTAGTATTATATCCAAAATTTGTCATGGTGTTCTCTCTCATTTTCCCAATAGGAAATGCTCGTATCTACAGCATGTATGGGCCTTCAAGAATCCATCATTCTGTGTTAAGTTTTACTGAGTTTTACTCCTGAGAGTCCATAATCATAGAGCCATAGTACCAAATACTTACCCTAAAACATTGAATGTCCTAGCTCAAGTAGTTTTCTAGATAATGAACTTTTAAAATGGCCCCTCAAAAACTGTGCTGAAATTCCTATTAAATTTCTCCTGGAAATCTGAGATGGTCAGGCGAGATTCATTTGATTAACTAAAATGGAATGACCTGTAATGTGTGTCAAACTACAGATACTTATGTGACTCAGATCTAAAGCTTGTTGGAATAATATCTCAAGGTTACAATCCAACAGTCAGGTGTCGCTGAATGTAATTTGGGATTTTGCAGAAGCTGTCTGTTGACTACATGTGGCTGTAAGGTAGATCCTTTTCTCTGACTTTAATGAATATCTGCAGCCACACACTGCATCTATGCAGATGGTACAGTAATAGTGACATCATTAACTCTCAGATCAGTTAGGACTCGTTTTTAACAAAGCAGCCCTTCTTTGGATGAATTTTGTGCTTTGACCTATCAGATTCATTCAGCCCCATCCTCAAAGACTCCACAGAGCCCCCCTGCTCTTATATCAGAACGTCTCTTTCAGCTGCCTCTCCGTGATCTGAATTGCTGTTTCTGATTTTCAGGTCGGTTCCTTTTTGAACCGCTAATTCGTGCTGCTCTTGGTGGACTGCCTTTGTGAAATGAACTGGATGCACGTGTGTTCATAAATTTGTGCATTGTTGTTAGGTCACCCGCAGTGAGACTGACTCCATGATAGTGTGATCATGGTTCAGCTTTCAACCTGGGCTTTGGACCTGTGATAGATGGTTGTCGGGGCTGTTTTAAACCATCTGGCTGGATTATTGTATTTGCTGTGTTTCCGCACAATGAATTTGGGACAGACATCTAAAGTGAATACAAATGTTCCATGTCTTCAGCCTTTTGTGACTCACAAACCTTCTTACACAAACCTGTAGCGGGGGAAAACCAGGTTTCTGTAATCCCCCGATTACAGAACTGGGTTTCATGTCATTTTGGGAAATCAGTTTACGGGACAAATTGGCCAAATAGAGCTAAGGTATGTAGAGAAAAATTTGAACACCTTGTATCATTTTCCTTCCACTTCACAATTATGTGCTCCTTTGTGTTGGTCTATCACAAAATCCCAATAAAACACATTTAAGTTTGTGGTTGTAAGGTGACGAAATGTGGAAAAGTTCAAGCGGTGTGAATACTTTCACAAGGTCCTGTATGTAGGGAAATGAAATAATTAAAGCAATAACTGAAAGCAAAGATATTTTTCCATTATACTATTTTTCGTACGGCTTCCTGTAAGGACATTTTTGTCCAGGAATTTTCTGATCTTCCACAGATGTGTTTGAGGTTTGTCTTCCCACTCTTATCCATAACCAGCAGCAAATCGATCTGATTGCAAACATTAATGTCCCATATGTCCAAACTAAAATGCAGTGGTACTAATTCAGTAATCAGGTAATAATCTTCTTACCCAAATCCCTCCAGGCTGACACAAGAGCCCCACCACATTCCCACCTCCGCAGCAGTTTGCAACAATTAGTATGATATCAATTATTCACACCCACACAGCAGATGTTAGCTGATACACACTTGGTAGTCTTGCCTAACTGACTTGAGAAACAGATGGAGATCAGACTTGCATGAAGAGTGTTACAGTAAATGGAGGGGGAGAAAGAGCAGAAGAGTAGGTGATTTTAAAGTGCACTATAAAAACTACTATTTTAGGCAGAAATAGCAGTTTAAAAAAAGTTGTTAGGCTTATGAGCAGCTACATCTGTGAACTTGACAGACACGTAATGTCAGTGACTTAATCCTTGACTTCTTCACAGATTTTCTGCAGCTGGTTGCTCCTAAGTCCAGCTTCCGGGTCTGAAAAATAAAGTTGATGTGGAAGCGCCTTAAACCTGCATTCTTTCTAATGGCCAGCAGGGGGCGACTCCTCTTGTTGTAAAAAGAGTTGTTTGAATACAAGTCTGAGAAAAAAAAGCCTACCTCCGTGAAGATGAGTTTATGATGTCTGACACTAGTTTTAAGTGTTTCTGAATAAAACATGAAGATTAATTTGTAATGAAGTTTTCTTTTTTAACTTTAAATTGTTTATTTTAAACCAACAGTCATGACTTCAGAAGGTCCAATGGATTGTTCACTTAACACATTCAATTAAGACACTTCAGCCTGTCTCATAGCAAAATGTGAAATAGTAATGAAAAAGTAATGTTTGTTCCCACTCATGTTCCCAAATTGTCAGTTTTTTCGAGACAGTACGCACAATTTTTTAAGGAATGTATTTCAAAAAGTGTACTTCATGTCTACAGCACATACGTTATCCAGACAAAGCAAGGATGTGTTATTCTCGCAACTAAGAACAGCCATTGTATTTCAACCCAAACCATGACCTTTTTCTAAACCCAACCAAGTAGTTTTTAATGGCTAACCCTTACTAAGTAATGTATTTTCAATTAATAACGTATTTAAAAAAAATAATACAAATGGTATGTGAAAATCTGTCACATGTATGACTCAAACTTTGTCTGTGGTATGAGCAGCGAAATGCTTCGCTCCACCACCAAAGTGGATTTCATTTGTGTACATGAACAGGAATCCGTACGTCTGAGAGTGGACAGATGAAATCGTCTTCGGGGACACGAGAAAAAAAATGCCTAAATTCATGTTCATGAACACAAATCAGTACATAGAGACTGTGATTGTTTTCACAAAGTGCCGTGAGACTGAGTTAGAAACGTCCATGTATGAAATTTTTAAAAAAGTGACAGTCTTTTTATACATGACCTGTCCACTTGTCTTCAAACATTTTCTTATTATCCGAGGGTCAAATACTGCTGTTCTCTCAGATGCTGTTGGTAATACAGAGATATGCACAAGATGTCCCTGCCTTAGGCACCCACTGTGGGAATACTGGATGCAGCGAGTTAACAGCTCTCTTTTAGGGATGGATTAAGACTGCTTTAGGAGGTTGGAGGCTTGGTAGAGGGTTAAGTCACAAATTGTCCACCAACAGATTGCAGTTTGTGTCCCTTTTTGTGGTTTGTTTGCATCCATTTTTTTTTACTTTCGCTTTCACTCGCTGGTAAGGTTTAACACCAACAGACACCTTCTTCTCATTTAGATCAAATTACCAAAAGTTGCTTGATGTGGTTCAGTAAAAGAAGGTGGTTTGGGTTAACATAAACTCCTTCACAACATTAACCATGCACGTAATAAAAAAAAGTACAAAAGTACTACACCAAGTAGTCAGTTCATGGTATTTTTTTCCTTTAGGCTGAGGTTTCTCAGCACCTTCATTTTTACAGTGCGTCTGTGTTTGAGTCTAAAACTGAAAGGTCTTAAACTTTGCAAGATGGGCTCTGCCCGCCTTTCATTCCTCCTGTCAGACATTCTGATGTTCTTTCAAAATAATCCAACACAAACAGGATGTAAGGGTCAATGGTCACTGATTAAAGAGGGGGTGGGGAAATGTAATAATTCTTTTCAGTAGGACGGATAGACAAAGTGAATGGACTTAAAGAGATAAGCAGACAAAAGTGCATACATCCTGAAATGATCAGGCCGTTTAGCAGATAATCATTTGTTCCATCAGCCTCGTGCATTTTCCCGAAGAGTTTTTTTTTCTTTTTAAATAATATTTATCTGTTTAGGAGGAGCTGACACAAGTTGTGAACACCACCACAACACCTTTTAAGGCTGTAGGGACAATTTTAACCAATTTAAAAAGCAACTGAGAGGCTGCTATAGTGACATGTTTCAATAAACATCCTTTTCAATATTCCAGTAAACATATATTTATTCATTTTAAACAATAATGACAGAGCAAATAAAACCAATCAAGGAGAAGCAAATGGAACAAAGAGACACAAGGCCAAACAAGCAATTAAAATAATAAAAGAAAACCCGTTTGAGTTACAGCTGATTTCCAATCCTCTGCTGAGATTTCAGTTTTCAAATCTTCATTTCATTCATTTAGCTTCTAATGTCAACTCTGATAAACAGACTGTACACATGATGAAACTTTTTTTTATAAAGAGCAAGTTTCTATTAATGTGATGGTAACATTTGTGATGATGTTCTTGCTAACAGGACTTTTTGAAATGCTCACACTTTCTCTTTTAAAAGAAGTTTATTTGGATTTGGTACGTGGTGTCATACCTGGGTCGTACCACACTGAAGTTGGATGAAAATGTGTGATTAGAGGAAAAGAGGATTCCATCTGTGCTCACTGAGGAATAATCATCTGTTGAAAAATAAAACGTAATGGACCTCAGCTGTGCAGCCCAGAAATTCATTTAAACCCCCACCACTGAAAGGCAAGTATAAAAGTGAATAATCAAGTTGGGCTTTTCTATTTTTTCATATTAATCTCACAATACTTTTTTGATTATTAAGATGATGTCCAATTTATCCATTTTTAAATTTTCAATTTATTTCAAGACAACTGAGCGTAACCATCAATCCAAAAAAAAACATATTTTCAGAACTTACCGTGAAGTCATATGATTTCACTCACTTTTCTGTTCCCAAATTTGCATCAATTTGAGTCATTGCATAGCTGTATATACAGCGCGTGAAAACTCCGATCGGTGTGAATGCACCATTACATACATGCGGGCCTGAATTCAGAGTTTTCAAAGTAAGATAAGGGTACACCGGTTTTTTTAAATGGGGTTTTCCCGCTTTCATCCACATGAAAACACAAAAGCGATGTCAAGCACTGACAGGAGCATGCCAAAGCAAAAAGTGGTGAAATAACTGTAAGCATACAGAAATGTTGACCAATCAGAAGCCTACAAGCAATAACATGGTGCAGAGTCTGAAGTCAAAAAAAAAGATAAAGGTGCACATCTTTCACAAAATCTCTGTTTTTCGCAAAAACTAAGGCTATGTCCACATGTACACGGGTATTTTTTAAAATGGGGATTTTTCCAATTTTGTTTTTATCTCTGTTCACATGAAAATCCAAAAAACAATCTGGGGCATGCCAAAGCAACAGTTAACAGTTATAATCTAAACTATGGCCAATCAAAAGCCCACAAACAATAACACAGCGCACATTTTGATGTCAAAAAAGGAGATAAAGGCGTACAACTTGTGAAACAAAATCTCCAGTTTCCTTGTCCACACGTAAACGCAAAAACGGAGTTTCACCCTGGCAGGAGTTTTTCAAAAGCTCCATTTTCAGTGGTCCAAAACGCAGTTTACATGTGGATGAAAGGCCAAAGCGTTTGGAAGTAGCCTAAGTTTCCAAAAATCTTCACCTTGGAAGGAGTTTTTTCAGAATCTCCATTCTCGGAGACATGAAACACTGTTTACGTGTGGACGAAAGGCCAAAATGCACAGATAAAGCTATGTTTTCCAAAATACTCGTGTACGTGTGGACAGGGCTTAAGGCTATGCACTACGGAGACATCAGTTATACCCCATACACATGTACAAGGCTAAACAGCCTATACTTTTAAAACAGAGGGTGAGACACTGTGAGCTCAGACTTTCAAAGGAGTTTACATTCAAGCATCGAGCAAAAGTATCCAAAAACTTTAGATTACCTGAAAATGATTGTGAGCTGTTTGTGCTTCAGTTCGTGTTGTAAAAACGGAGGCCTCCCTGACTTAATGTTCAGCATTTAGCTGCACCTCCTCATTCTCTCCCTCTCTCTCCTCCACCTTTCCTTTTTCTCTGAAGGACCCACTTTGAAAGGCGACTTGTCTAACGTTGCCTGATAAAAGATAAACAGGTTGACGCTGTCTGTCTCGCAGAGAGAGGGGGCGAGAGAAACTGAACGTGCACGTTTCTGTGCGTCTTTGAGACTGAGGAGAGGCCATTCGGCTGATGCATGAATTCAGGGTGGTGGGTGAAGTCATTCCTGTTTGCTACGACATTGCTGATAAAGTGTCCCACTGCTCCCGACGACCAGTCCACCACTGACCGTATTTCAATCATCCGCTGCACAGTCAAAATCTGTTTGCCTCATCACCAAATGGTGGCACCTGAAGCTGCTCTAATTTCGCCACCTTAAATCTTCTTCTTTCAGCTGCTCACATTACAGATCGTCACGTGGATCATCTGCTTCCATCCGGGCCTTGACCAGTCTGGTACAGAATTATTTTGATCCACATATTTGAGAATGCTGCAGCGAGAGTACTGACAGGGACTAGAAAGAGAGACCATATTTCTCCCATATTAGCTTCTCTTCATTGGCTACCAGTTAAATCCAGAATTAAATTTAAAATCCTTCTCCTCACATACAAAGTCTTAAAAAATCAGGCCCCATCATATCTTAAAGACCCCATAGTACCATATTATCCCAATAGAGCACTTGGCTCTCAGACTGCAGGCTTACTTGTGGTTCCTAGAGTATTTAAAAGTAGAATGGGAGGCAGGGCCTTCAGCTTTCAGGCCCCTCTCCTGTGGAACCAGCTCCCAGTTTGGATTCAGGAGACAGACACCCTCTCTACTTTTAAGATTAGGCTTAAAACTTTCCTTTTTGATAGAGTTTATAGTTAGGGCTGGATCAGGTAACCCTGAACCATCCCTTAGTTAAGCTGCAATAGGCCTAGGCTGCTGGGGGCTTCCCATGATGCCCTGAGCAC
>VUQI01000241.1:0-13491 GCA_015106735.1 Paratilapia polleni | reverse complement strand
TACACATACATACATACACACACACACACACACACACACACACACACACACACATATATATATATATATATATATATATATATATATATAAAAATATATATTTTTTTTTTTTTTTTTTTTTTAAGTCAAGCACTGCTAGCAAATTCTAAGATATAAATATACAATTAGGTATAAAAGATTAAATGCACTTATTTCACTAGATGAGTAATCAATAATAATAATAATAGAAGGAACTGTGTGTCTGTATATACCTGCATGCAACAGTTATCAATGATGATGTTCTCATATTTAATTTTGGGGTATAGCTGTGCCACCTCTGCACAGCTCTGCAGAAACAGGCCATCGCCTAATTTCCTGAAATAAGATGGGAGGAGATGAGGACAAGAGTTGCTGGAAGTGTAATGCAAATCACGACCAAAATATAACCATTTTTAGAATTAATGGAGGAATATGGTTTCAAAATAAGACAATAACAAAGACAAAGCTTTCTTAAAATTTACTTACATGATGTTAGCTTTGTGAACAGCGGTGACCTTGTTTCGCCCTTTCTTGGTGGCATAGTCAAAGGCGAATTTGGCGATGCGGCGTGACTTTTCTCTGGTGATGATCTTCAAACATTCGATCACACCTGTTACACTCTGGAAAACACAAGAGGAGGATACATACAATTAAATACATTTTACTGTACATTACGCTCTATAAACAGCTCCCACATGCTTTACATGCATTATTGTAAACTATCTTTAAGGTCTAAGTATAACTAGTCACACTGCCTTATAGGTTTCATATTAAATTGGGCCTATAGGACAGCTAAGGAATCATCATATGAGCAGAAGTAAAAAAACAAAATCTGTATTAATCTGTATTTCTGTGATTCAAATGTATTTTGATACCAAGTTTAATGTTTACTAAATCTTTCAAATGCTTAAAACAAACAAACAAACCTCCCAGTATCTTTTCAGGTGGGTGTAAAACTGCTGTTTATCCTCTGACTACAGTGAATAAGAGTGCTGTTTACCTCATGCTCTAGGGAGCTGTACTCCCCCTCAGTCTGCTCGCGGATGATGACTAGGTCCAGGTTGTTGTGGCGAGTGCTGTAGCCTGGCAGGCTGTTCACATGAACTACATTAGCAAACAGGTCCAGTTTACGCCTGGGGAGCGGACAGATGTAGAGTTATTTTTAAACACAACATATGCGCATAATAATGCACAATTACTTTTTGGTTATTTACCTTAGTTTCATCTCATATGAAGCCAGCTCCCCTTTGAATTCCATGGGTGTGTGAATCTTTCCTAAATAAACAAACATGTTCCAGCATGTTAAAGCCCAATATACTGCAGCTGAGACTACTTTACTTCAGCCTTTTAAATCATTTTTTTATTAAAAAAGAATTTGAACTATAAGAGGAAAAAAGCAAAGAATTAAAGAAAGTAAGGCTACCTTTAATGGCAACTTTGTTGTTCTTCATAGAGGTCAACACTTGTTCCAGTTTTTCCTCGCTGGCCATGTTCTGTACTTCACTGAGGTGGAACTCCTCAAATTCTACTGGAACATCACCTGCCTTAAGAGAAAGTGAAGAAAAGTCATTCTTAACACAATTTCAGATCAGAAATCAATGTAAACAATGACAATGGTAACTTATTTTTAACACATTATTTTGTTCTAAGCTTTCTACACTCCACATTTAAGAATATTTTTAGAAAAACTAATATACAAGTTAATATTTCATGCAGAAATAATAAAAAAAAAACTCTTGAATATAAATATATGGTGACAGAGTAGGGCCAGATAAGAGAAGAAATCTGAGTATGTATGTTTTGTCTAAAGTTTCCTATAGTATTTTATATCACCACTGAACCTAATATATTGGCTACAATATGTTTGGTATATGGGCAAAAAGCAGTAATGAGTCCATCTTTGTCCTTGTGTAAAACGTACCTTAAAGACTTCTTTGACAGCAGTCATCAGTTCAGGTCCTACTCCATCCCCTGGTACCATGGTGACCTTAAAAGTTGCATCAGCACGGGCCAGTGGGGATTCTGCACTACAGAGACCAGCTGACACACTCAGTGGTCGAGATGACAGCTGTGGCCACTGGGGACCGGCCAGGCCCTGAAGGAGGGGAAAAAAGGCACAGTTATAAAAAGCACACTGTGGTATATCATAAGCCCACATGCCTAATCTCTAGTACTTTTCCTTATCGTCACATTGAAAACTGTAATATCTAGAGCCCACCTGATACAGGATTTTTAAGACCAACACCAATATTTGGTGATTTAAAAATCAGATATTCCCATATATCGGTTGAATTCCCCCCCCCCTTCAGACACATGAAACATAAACAGATTTCCATAACATTTGTTATGTGTAGTTATTCATTTCCTCTTTTACACTCTGCCTGACTTTGCACGGATCAGCTGGTTGTTGTTGTTTGTGGCAGTCCAAATGTGTGTTGCCAATAGGGAAGTTACAGAGTGCCCTCTGGTGGACAAACTATGCAATGTCAACACCATAACATGGTTGAAGGGTGTTTCTCCTATCTCTTCTTTACTTTTTAAATTTTCATTTAATGGCTGTCATGCATGCTGATACCGCCAAATAGCTAATATTGGCCAATAATATCGGCCCGCCGATAAAATGGTTGAGCTGTATTAGCGTCTCAGCTATTTTGGGCTTGTGACTACTTGAAACAATACAATGTCATCTTCTCTAGTTGGTAGATGGGAGCAATTACAAGTACTTTCCCCTCTTTCTATTGAGAGACTTGAAGTGCTAAAATTTTTCTATTTCACTCATTTTATCATGCCACAACCAGTGAGCCCAATTACAAGAGAAGCATTTTTTTTTTTATTCAGAAAGAGAAAATTATGTCACAATACTACCTACAGTACTTTATATTATAAATTATATTTTGTGTAATATGATAACTTTATTCACATTGCTAGCCAGGATGGTGTCTCTCTGAATAGATGCCTTTTAGGACATTAATGGAACTTTTTGTGTATATACAAGCAGGTGACAAATTAAAATCTGAATAACTTATTGGAGAAACAACAAATGCAGATGCTTCCACACAGGTGCATTGTATAGCACAATTAACCTCCAATTAGGCTTTGTGGCATGTATAAAAATTCTAAGCAGGCCCGGTTGATTCTGTATTCAAAGAAAATGGCAAGATTAAAAGATCTTAGTGACTTTGAAAGAGGCTTCATCTTTGGAGCACAGATAGCAGGAGCTTTGGTCATAAAGCCTGCTCAAAGGAGCCCTGTTATGCCTTTCCTTATTTTCTGTCATCTATATACTGTTACAGTTGATGCTCATATTAAACTTGCCCTACATTTAAGATAATGAGGTCAGTGTATGCACAAGTAATCCAAGCTTCAGACTGTGCTAAACATGCGGTTTATTTCACAGTTTTTTTCTACTCTTGGTTCTGTATGATGTAAAAAAGAGGGGATGTCCTTTATATGGTCATCTCAGGCACACAGCTTGGAAGGTAGTTAAAATTTCTTATTTCAGACAGGATAAATAAAGGATAACTTTGAAATGTGAGTCATGCAAAGCCACTCTAGAAGAGTCAAAGGATAAAAACACAGAGCTGAAAATAAGTATAACAGGTCCCCTTCAAATTTACTCAACAGTGAGCAAAGCAAAATCTGCATTTAGATCTATAGCAAAGATATCAGTAAATAGCATGCAAAATTGTGGTTGACAATAATGGTCAGTCAACAATTACATAGAGAGGGATATTATAGTACGATTGCAGTGCATAAATCCGTCATTACAATGATGAGGGCATGCTTGAGAGTTCACCGGTGCAAAAACAGTGACTTGTCCTGAAAGAAGAACTGGTATGGTCAGATCAGTGATCCTTTCCCATGCATGTGTGGCCTTGACCAAGAGAATGGAACAGGCCTGAATGCTTGACCCCTAGAGTGAGGGGATCTGGTGGCTTTATTATGGTTTGACGGGCATTCTGCTGGCATGGCTTGGGTTTATTTATTGTCTTGTGAGGGTGTTATAATTTGTGCATCTGGGAATATGCTGGGGACATTAATTTTGTCATCAGCATGAGTCCCCTTGTGGAGGCTGGCGTGCCTGTCAAGTTTTTGTGACCACCGCGACTTGTCCGTGGAGCCACACCACTAAAATTGAACCTACTACACATGCACCCTTCAGGCGTACTTCAAAGTAGTATAACAGGAATGCCAATTCAACTGTGGTGTCTGAAGCTACCCGTGACCGCAACTGAGTGTAACCCAACCTTTAGAAGAAAGGGTCACTGCAAATCAATATAAATAGGTTCAGAGCGATCACCTTTATCCTATGATGTTACATTTCTATTCTGATTGAAGTGGTCTCTTCCAGGTTAAGAAGACCCCCATCCATAGGGAATGAATTGTTCGACATAAAAAAAGTATATAATGATGACGTGAATTACATGGTTTTAACTACACAGTCACAAGATCACAAGCCAGCTGAAAACCTATGGGAGGTGTTGGACTGATGTGTAAAACAGCATTCTCCATGACCATCATAACAAAAATGCTTTTTCATCCAGGGAGAGTCCTCGAGACCTGGAGAATCGGTGGCAATACACAGTAAAGCTTTCCTGGTGGCATGTTGGCCTAACATTTCTTACTAAGAGATTTTATGTTGTTTTTTTTTTTTCTCCATGTAATTTGTCACCTGTGTCAACATTTCAAGGTGATCCTGAACGATCATCAGCCACTTATCTGCAGGCAAAAAGTTACAAAGGACAGCTCACCAAGTCTCAACAGTTTAAGAAACTGAACTGAACATCTTTTGACTCCTACTGACACTTAAAAATCTGTCAGTCCGGGGATGCTTGGAAACTAAATCTTGTCTGGGCTGCTCGTTTTAAGTATCTTAGCTTGTGGTTAGCCCTAAGTAGTAGCTAACGGTTCAGTGAGGACAGGAAGGTTACTGCCAGGCTGGAAGGCTAAGCTAATTTAGCCGACCTTTCCAATTAGTGAGGCTGTCCTCATGGGCGAGTATCTACTGACAAACAAAATAAACCTAGAACTATTTTCAGCAAAATAACTATTAAAATAAACTGAAATCAGCTCGAACAGTAACGCAAACGTCCATGAAGCTCACGGTGGTTAGCATTCACATAAGAAACAGATGGCACCAGTCAATGTGTCAGTGTTTCTATTCTGTGTTTTCGCAAACTATAACTAGAGCAGCTACTTTTCTACAGATGTATATTCACAAAGATCTTGTCAGCATAATCTCTGCGCTCACCTTGAACAACGTTAACAATCTTCCTCTCAAGGCGGCCGCCATCGTCACAGGCACACAGCGCTGGGCTACTTCTTCTGTGGTGGGGCGGTAACAACAACGCGACAATGCTGCCCCCTACTGAGAAGAAAATAAATGATCGCCACCACTGAACTGCATCACGCAGAGGCCAATTTCCGTAGACCAGATGGCACTTAAACTTGGCTCTCAGCTTACATGTCACAGTGTTATCGCATAGCCACTCTGAAACATACCTCTTCTTGGACGGAAAGAGAGTGACACAAAAATTGTTTTAAACCAGGGGCCAAGACTAAAGCTTGCCCCAGGAACACGCAAATGAAGTTATTGATCCTGTTAGAGCTGTCATTTAGTTGAAGCTGGGGCTTTGCCCCCCTCATTATTAAAAATAAAAATCACTGCAATGCAGGAAAGGATGTGCATGATGCTCAAAATACCCTGGGAAAGGACCCCCAGATCCCCATGTGCTGTACCCCCGATAAGCTCAGATGAAACCTGCACCCATGAGTTCATATTCCCACGTCCTGTACAAATCTTACTTAATATTGCCTGTGACTGCCTTGTTTCGAAATTCTGTATTGTTGTAACATTATATCTACAGCTGCAGAGGTCCACACTCTTAAATGGGTCCATCCAAAATAGGTCAGGGAATTCCCAGTCCTATTCCAGGCAAGTGATGGTCTACACTCATACACAGGATAACACAGGATTATAACATCACCACCATGGAATTGTAGATAAGAGGCAGGTTAACCGTGACTGTAGTTAGATAAGTCCTCATTTACCTTTTTGGGTAATTAATTTGGTTATTCATGCTATCACAAGTCCCCTGAGCCCAAAGGAGCGCATCTATGATTTGGGGTTTTATTACCCCGAGTCAGGCCTCTCAGGCAAACTCACCTCCTTAATTCAGATTCAAAGATATTTCCAGAATGATAAACTGCCTGAATGATATATATTTAAATTAACGTGGTAAGAACCTTTGAGGAATCTAAAAATGTTGTTTCGTTAGTCAAAGGGCAATTCATCCCACTGAAAGGCGAAAAGCACACTATAGCACGCGATATGCCTCAAACTGAAGTCAACCTGACCGTTTGATTGGTTAAACTATGGAAAGGCATAATTGCCCCGGAGCCTGAGAGACCATATTTAGGTAGAAATTATCCCTAAAGCTGGAGCGCACAGCTACTGGCTGACAGCCGCAGCGTGGTATCTGAGTTTACCATATATGGGCAAAGCCAGGCAGAGCGAGAGCTGCAGCCGCTTCCGTGTTTGTGTGATCAGGGAGGGTAGTGTAAAGACACAGGCTCTTTTCTGTCTCCACTGTTTCATTCATCTGGAAGAGTAAGGCAAAGCAAGAGGCAGCGGGGAAAATGCCGTATGAACTGAGTAAGTCTGCCTTATTTCTGTGTCAACAGCCGGGTGAAAAAAAGAAAGAAATAAAACTGTTATTGGCGTGACACTAGTCAGCAGATCTGCTAGTCATCCACTTAGCAGCTAGCTAGCCTCGCCCATAGCTGCGTAATTTTGACACTTCGTCCCACGTATGAAAGACAAAATCTCTGCATATGCAACGATTTTCTGCCAGGTGTGGCACACACCTGTGTTTGCTGAGCACGGTGTGCTGTGTAGATGTACTGGCACTAAGTGCAGCCCGGCACACCATAGGCAGTTCTTTTAAGTTAGCTAGTTGCTAGCGTCAGTCAGGAAATAGTTGTGCTCCCATTGCTTTGTTATGACATGTCCAGACAGAGGCTGGCTGACAGTGAGGCACTGCTACTGGGGAAGTACTGTCATAGAGTTGCTGCCGTTGAAATGTGCGAAGATATTAAACGGTTAAATTCACACCGAATCAGTGAAAAATGTAAATGGCGGAAAAGACAGCCGTGATTTTATTTATTTATTTTTTTTAAAAAACGGCAACACGGAAGCCCAGTAATGGCACCAGTCTAGTTACAGCTGTCCAGTTAGTGTGTGAGTCAAACTTACTCTTGATCTTCACTGACTGCAAAACTAAAGTTTCTTTTTCATGCAGAGAAACATAATGCGCTAGGGCTAATATTTAAGACTGTGTGTGTTTCAATGGAATAAAATAGCAATCCCAGTGTGTTTTAACTACATAAAATCGATCTATAATTGTTATGTATTCAAAAAGCATTGTGTGTATTAGTACTATTACATATGTATATCATTTGTTTGATCTAAAAGCATGCATCCCATTTACTGTACTACATTGTTGTGGTAAAATTAAGTAAAATAAAATGGATGGGAAAATTTTAATATCCACCTGAAATACAAAATCTTAAATATTATGGCCTAAATATGTTTACTGTATAATTTGACTTTTACAATTATATAAAAATAACCTTACTGAATAGATATTTTGTACTTAAAAAACTGACTAAACTAAGATAAAAATATGCAGGTAATGTCTTTAAGTCTTTGCTAATATATTTAAATTTGTCCACACATTAAGTGTGAGAAAACTTGGGTGCAGATGTTTATGGACACTGGGATGTTTACATGGCTGTGAGTCAAGTGTTTGTAATGCAATACCTGACCTGAGCTTCCTGACAGGTATCCCTTATATTAAAATAAAGAAAATAACTAAAACTAGCACTGAAACTTACAAACAGTAAAATTTAAACTGAAATGAGCAAATCCACTCTGGACTAACCGAAACTCCCTTGAACAGAGAGGAAGAAGCTAAAACTTAAATACTTAAAAATGCAAATGATTGTTTTTAATTTTTCTTTAGTATATTGCAAGCCAAAGCAACAAAATCAACCATATAATGATCAGCAACAAACCAGGACTTCTCTTGCAACAATCTTTTACTGTAGTTACAGTGTCAAGAAAGATGGAGCACATTTTGAGGAAGTGCAGAGAAGAAGAGCACAGTCGAATTATGTTCTCTTAATTTTGTTCGTCTTTAAATGTTGAAGTCTAAGGCACATGGCATTTGGGGGTTTTCATAAGGAAGGAAATGCACTTACTAGACCAATAAGGACAGATTTGGCAGTGTGGTCAAAGTGTCTGGAAATATCAGTGAGGTGCCTGAAACCACTGCCAGGTCAAGTCCTCAGGCTGACTAATGAAGAGCTAGCTTATGCTCATTAACACATCCCAGTCTTATATTGTATCTGCAATGGTAGATTTATTCCTGTCAAATGTATATGCAGATGTACAGTGAGACACTTTTTAATTTCTGTTTAACACTGTTTGCAGTGTATTTCTGTTTAAGCTTTAAATGATCTGTCTGCCTCATCTTTGTTTTTGTGTCTACTTTTTCAGAACATGTGTTCGCCAGTCTCCCACAGATGGAGAGAGGAGTTGCGAAAGTGATTGGTGGCGATCCCAAAGGCAACAACTTCCTCTACACCAATGGGAAATGTGTCATCATCAGGAACATTGAAGTAATTAACAGAAAGTCTTAAAGCTATATATCAACAAATGTTGCTGATTTATTTATTCATCTATTTAAATTTACAAGCCTATGAGTTATGATGACATTTATTGAGTGAGAATGATACCCACATCAAAAGCACAACATCAAAAGCATTTCACTGTCCTTGTTTAGTTTTGTTTAGTGCCCTGCTGCTGCACCCAGCATCTTAGGCGTGGTCATTATCATGGTCTGGGTACACTCTGAAATGTGATTTGTACATCGCCAGACAGGCACACTTGCACAGCCACGCACACTTGCACAGCCACATGGAGGGCATCCTCTCTAACACATGCAGCAGTGCTTAAGGGTGACATCAGTGTTTATTTAACAGTCATTAGTAAGGTGAGCGCTTTAAAGACTGAATGACAGCATAATATTGTCACTTAGTGTTTAATCAAGAAGCGGTTCAGCAAAAGATTTCAACTAGTGGATTGCATGCCAATTTTTAACTTTCAATTTAGTTTTTTGCTTTTTTTTTTTTTTAACTGGTGGTTTAGATGTTTTTGTTTAAATGAGCAATCGTAAAAATGTGTATCACTCCTACAGCCCTGAATCTGTGTAGAGCTTAGATGCTGCATCCATTTAAGTATTCTCAATAATTTTAGTGATTATAACCAATACAGATAGTGGTGGAATCTCTCAAGCCTTTTTTCCCTTGACCTTCTTTGGATTACTTTAGTAGTGAACCACCTATTTGTAGACCTGCTAATGTTTCCTGTTTCCTGTTTCCTTTTCAAGAACCCGGCTATTGCAGATATTTACACTGAACATGCCCATCCAGTTACTGTTGCTAAGTATGCCCCCAGTGGATTCTACATTGCATCTGGAGGTAAACGACAAAAATAAATACATCTGAACATTTGCAAGAAAGAGTTTGTAAACCTATTCAAATTCAATGATCCTTAACTAAGTCACAATTAAAGATGAGCACCATTTGAGTAAACTAAAAAACAAACAAAAAAAACAGCTGGACTTTTCATGTCTTTATTGAACATACCGAGCAACCACTCGCAGTGCATGCAGGGGAAGAGTGAACTCATTTTTCCAACTCAGGACTCTGACTTTTGACTATTTTTGGAAATAAGTTCAATTTTTGTCTCATCTGTCATGAGAACATTATCCCAGAAGTGTTACTGAACATCCAAGTGGTGTGTTTTGGAGAGCAGTGGTTTTCTTTGTGATGTTCTTCTTTTAGCATAATGTGTCTTTAGTGGTGAATTCCTATTGGGTTTTTGAGATGCTATTAACACAGAGGTTCATTGACTTGTTCCAGCCTGCACTGTGAATTATTACTTGTGTGTGAGCTTGTGTTCAATAAAGACATGAAATTAAGACTGTATGTGTTTAAATTTATTTGGCAGATATTTTTGTTTAGAATTTGAAATTTGGATGATGGTCAGACCACATTAATCACAATAATCAATGCACAATTCCTGGTGAAACTGTATGTATGCTCACAGTTACCACAGTAATGTGACTGCTGTATAACCAAACTGCTTTCACATCCTTTAGATGCATCAGGAAAGATCCGTATCTGGGACACCACCCAGAAGGAGCACCTGCTCAAATATGAGTACACCCCGATTTCAGGGAAGGTGAAGGACATTGCATGGACAGAGGACAGCAAGAGGATTGCAGTTGTTGGGGAGGGACGGGAAAAGTGAGTGTCAGGATTTGTTTCATGCTAGACTGGCTACAACTGTGTAATAGTTTAAAGTCAACTATGGTAACTGTCTCGTGAGAAACGTCTCTTACTCCCAGTGCTCACGCTTATAAATTCCCACTCGGCACAAGTCCGCTGTTTGCTTTAGATATCAAGGTGGCATTTTTGTGCAACTGTAGTACCGTTGTCACACCTTGAACTGTTTACATCACTGTTGTGCAGCTCAGACAGTCAAAACCTTCCAGCACATCACTTGCTTCACCTAATTCAAACCAGGATCAACTGGATCTGTGTTCATTTCTCATTGCAGGTTTGGGGCAGTGTTCCTGTGGGACTCTGGCTCATCAGTGGGAGAGATTTCTGGCCACTCAAAATTAATCAACAGTGTAGACATAAGGCAGAAGCGTCCTTACCGCCTCGCCACTGCCAGTGATGACACCTGTGGCTCCTTCTTTGAGGGCCCTCCCTTCAAGTTCAAATTCACATTACGGGTGAGGTGCAGATATTGTCATTAGCTTTTTTTTTTAATATTGACAATTGAGCAGCTTTAGTAAAGGAGTATTTGTGTCAAAAGTAATTCGAGCTAGGGGTTTTGTTTGTTTGTTTGTTGCTGGACCTGTCTCAGGGAAGAGATGATCTGCTGACATACACTGGACTAAATTGCACAGACCAGCCAATGACTAAATGTCAATTTGACTTGCACTGGTAACAAAACACTGTCCTTTAAGACTTTCTCTAGCTTTGATATCTGGTGGCCATCTCAAATCTGTCACACTGTGGTGGTTTTTGACAGTGTGGCCTTGTTTGCCTGTTTCTGTATTACATAACCCACTTCCCCCATAAATTCTTGGAGAAAGTGTGAGCTGCATTCCTAAAACCAGGCCTTCCCTCTAGAAATGTGTAATGCATATTGGAGCACCAAGTGCACTGCAGATTAGTTCCTTATTTGTTGATTAATTAACGGGTGCATGTAAAATCATATAGAATCTGAATGCTCATCAAGATACGTGAAACAGTATGGATATTTTTGTTGTGAATAATTATATTTTAAATTAAATTACAGCTCGGATTTGCTTTAAGAAATGCATTGTTGGTGTGTTTGCAGTTTTTAAAATCAAGAACTGTACTCGCTGCTGTTGTGTCCTGTTCTCTCGACACCTTACTCTACATATGAACTTATGGGTCCTGACATTAGTAAAGGCTGTGTTGTGTGGCAGTTAATTTAGATTCACCCCCAGATTTATGTGTGAAGGTAAATTTAAATTCACAAGCAGGAAACTATTTTGATTTAAAAAATTAAGGACACATTACTTGTTTTTGTTTTTTTTTCCCCCATGTGTTATCAAACCCAGGCATTAGTCGATCATGATGGCCTAAAATGAGGAAGGACCGAGTTTCTGTCTGTCATGAGGATGACTAAGCCAAACAAATTTTTTGTTCCGCTTGCTTGTTTGAAATTATGTCATGTCTATGCCATATCAAAACCGTGGCAAAAGATTGAAAGTACGTCCAGTATTTTCAGTGTTAGGTTTTCATTTATGCATAAGATCAAATATTATGCAATTCAACTGAAAATTATAATGACTTTAAAATAATAAATATGATTGAGAATGTTGACTATAGTAAAATTAGAGGGGCTGTAACCAGTTTTATTGTATATAGTAAGTAATTGTCAAAATAAAATACTCATATGAGCTATGTATATTAAACTTCTTTGCTGATGAGTTCCTTTTAAAAAATTTTTTTCTCCTAAAGGACCACAGCCAGTTTGTCAACTGCATTCGTTTCTCTCCAGATGGAAGTCGGTTTGCTACAGCCGGTGCTGATGGCCAGGTAAGTGTTGCATTACTGTGTGTGATCATGTGAAATTTAAAGTAACTTTTCGCAAAATAGTAAAAGCATTACTGTGAATGTTTTTTAAATGAAATGTCCACAGATTTTCCTCTATGATGGAGCAACTGGTGAACGTATTTGCTCCCTCGGTGGAGAGAAGGCTCACAAAGGAGGAATCTATGCTGTAAGTGTTCTTAGGTTTAAAAAATAAACTCCAGTCAATGTGTGTACATACATTACCAGTCTGTCTTGTTTGAGCGCATAATCCCTACTGTCTTTCTTATGCTGCTAACTTACAATAACTTGGTTAGTTGTATGGGTTTTGTTTTCCTTGAGAACCAACTATAACCAACTATGGCATGCAGTCTGCCTAGAGGAATTATGTACACTACAAAGGCCTCCTGTCCTCTGTTACTGATCTTTTTTTTGTTTTCCCATTTGATTTCTACGTAGCACTGCTATTTCTGTTCTGTTGTTTAATGGTCATTCATAGGTCACATAAACAGTCAGTGCTTACAGAATGTACATCTTTTGCTCACGTGCATCTTGACATATTAAGTTTCTGCTTTTTATCCTATAGGTCAGCTGGAGCCCCGACAGCTCCCAACTGATCTCTGCCTCGGGGGACAAGACCGTGAAGCTCTGGGATGTCGGTGCAGGCACGGCTGTCACCACCTTCAACCTGGGCTCTGATGTGACAGACCAGCAGCTGGGCTGCCTGTGGCAGAAAGACCACCTCCTCAGCATCTCCTTGTCAGGATACATCAACTACTTGGACAAGAACAACCCCAACCGACCCATACGCACAATCAAGGTCAGCCTCGAGTGTTAAAGGATGCTATTTCTGGATATTGTCATTAAAGTTTTTCAGTATTAATAATACCACCTTTAACTTTTTCACTCTGAAACACTACGGAAATGAAAAAGTGTTGTTATAATAGAAACATATCCCATTGTTTCGTACTATACAGAATGAGTTTTTTCAGTGTTGAAAGAACACAGTGTGCTCAATATTTACACATAGAGGCTGTCAGTGTGAGGAGGCTAGAAGTGTCTTCTGACATGTCTACCTGGTATATCCAGCTTTTCTTCTCACTGAAGCATCTAAATGTGTCCTGTGGCTTTTATAAGAATTAATGTTGTCAAATCTGTAAAATATCTTTCGTGTGTGGGGGAAGCTAATATTATAATGTCTTTTGTACTTTTTTTTTTTTTTTTTTTTTTATTTTTTTAAAATTTTTGTTTTTTTTTTTATTATGTGGA
>VUQI01000240.1:22635-46553 GCA_015106735.1 Paratilapia polleni | reverse complement strand
TTGCTTTCATTCACTGTCACTGCGTAAGCCCCAGCAACACCCACAGTAGGGCCTGTGCACATACAATCAACACCACCAGCAGCAACAGCTGTGCCACGGGTCAAAGCCTGACCCTTTCTCTGGCCTTCTCAAGGGGTGGGAGCTAGAAGAGTTGTGAAATTTTTGCACACAGCCAAACACTAACCCCTACTAGCCCCCCTTACATGCCTAACAGCCGCTCTCTGAAATCCACCCTGGTTCTCTGTTCTATACTGCTCCTTCCTTGTTTCACCCACCACTGAGTAACTGAGATCTGTTTGAAGTAAGATGCAAGAGTTTAAGACCCTGCAGGTGACTACTGAAACAAAGAGTGTAACTAGGGTTCTGGATCATAACAGTGTTAACTGGGGAGTAAACAGAGGCAGGGGCCGATACAGAACTTCTCTGTGAACTATTAAAAAGATACCTTTCATGTGCCCTATGGCATTTTAGATGACACGGTTGCTCTGTGTGTGTGTCTGCCTGTTCATCTGTCTGTTTGTGTGTGCATTCACACACTTGTGCATGTGAAAGGAGAGAATGGGCTGTCTCTCAGGATGTGCAGTGAGCGCTTTATTAGAGTGGTAGTACCAGTAAATCAGAGCTCAGCTCTTCCTGGAACTGCTGCAACCTTTCCCACTGAGCACTATTACTGAACAATCATAGGCTAGCCATGATAATTAGCAGTGTATCTATGCTTCCAATCCTCCAGCACCCCCCACCCACCACCCTCCCTCCTGTCTGTCTCTTCATCCACCTCCTACCAGTCCCCCTCCTAGAAATGTCTTGTTCCTGAGTCGGTAAGGTGAGGTGCCCACTCGTCCAACTTTGTAGACATCTCACGTTACCTGCTATAATTTTTGTCTTAATGATAGCAAGAGTGATCATTTGGGCATATCCGTTTGCCCACACTATAAAAGTCACTCCAAAAAATATCAGCGAGAAATTTTTAGAAGACTGGGAGAGGAATTTAAGCATGTCAAGGCTGGTCACCAAGCAGAGAACTTAACAACAATCTAAAAACGTATCTAGGATGCCATGACTAGCCTTACTGTCCACTAGTGAGCACTTGGCCCATTACCAAGTCAGCTGGACTCCTGCACACATCCAAAATACACATCAGCATTATTTGATTGCAAAACTGCAATATTTTTACAGAGTTGGAATAAAAACCGTAACCTATTTGTGGTTGTTCTCCAACTACATTCCACTGCACAGTCCAAGAGGACTCGAGTCAATCCTGGTAGTTTTGATCATTAATGGGGAGCGGTCATCATGGCTTGCATTCCCGCATCTGAGAAGCCAGGGCTTCTGCTGAGTGGGATCATCAGTGAAACACCTTAATGCCTTTTCATATAACCACTAATCCCTTCATTTACATTACAGCCTCTTTTCCTTTATTATGTTTCATCGTGATTATTTGCTCTCTGCAGAGTGTGGACATTTTCTTTCCTCGGTGTTCACTGATTCTTTTGGATTGCACTGAGGGGTAAAATAAGAGCAGTAACTCTATACAAGATACAGATGTTTTCTGTCCGTTAATGGGCAGAACATATGATCAAAAGCCCTGTTCTTAAAGGTAAGGCATGGGACAGTGCATATGACTGGGTGTGTAAGGCAGAAAGAGTAAGTTGAATTTTTTAACACTTGCGTGTGCTCAATAGGGAAGGAGCAGAACTGAGGAAGGGATTTCAGGACTTACTTGGTTAAAGATTCCCCATCTGATAGTGACGGCACTTTCCCCCCCCGTCTTTCCATGGCCAAGCGGCATCTGGAGTGGATTTTGTGCTAGCAGACACCGAGGAACATGATTACATTCGGCTAACTGCGCTCTAAACTGATTATGCATGTGCCAAGCTAATGGACTACATTTGCAAGAGGAAAAATAACATCCAATCAATCTCAATTACCGCCGATTGCACCGGCCCCCGAGACAAGGAAGGTAGCCAGCTAACCCCCCCATGCTCCTCCCCTTTCCCCCAACCCTTGACTGGAAGCTGAGGCCTGTGGCTTGGCCTGGTTAGTCCCCACCCTTTCTGTCTGGCCAAAGCCGTCAGGGCCTGGAACTGGATTAGTCTCTCACCTCCACACTAAAACACAGTGAAGCCCCGAGGCCTGAGAGGAGAGCTGCAGTATGTAAAAACATATCACATCAGCCAATGGAGGGTTGTCTTCGCTGCTTAGGAGTGACCAACCAATGAGCAGATGGATGACCATCATGCTTTCATCAGAGCCACTGAAATCCCCATGATCCATGGGAAAAAGAGAAGGTAAAAGTTAGCTTCAGAGTACAGGGGACTATTTGCAGAACTGACAGAATTTAGAATTGGTATCTCTCAACTGAGAGTGCATTACACAGGGGAAGAGAACATCACCCCCCACTGTGTGGTGGTCTAGTGGTCAGGATGACTTGCTGGATCGTTCTGTGGTCTTTTGGAACATTCCAATACATGGGGTGGTGGGGGTGATATTTTTAGAAAGCCCTAATATGGGCCGCATACCACAGACTCTCAAATTATCCTATCCAGCTTAGCCCTCAGTTTAAACCTTCCTTTTTAATTCCAGTAATTACAGGCTCCAATTTATATGGAGCTGTGCACACAAAGGGCCTGTTTAATGCAAACCAGTTTGATTTGGGTGAAGTGTCCCAAGCATCTCCCACATCTTACAGCCTGTTTATGCTGACTTGATGATTTATTTTCTCCCCAAAAAGGTTAAAAATGGTGCTATTTGCATCAGATTTCTTTGGGGAAGAATAAATGAATGGTGATTTTTCTTTTTTCGTCCATGCATAATATACCAAGTTGGTTTTACAGGCTTTTGGGGCACTGTGGTTTTCTGCCTGTTGGTATATCTACCAGGACAGTAAATCCAAAATGGTAAGAAAACTGACAGTGTCAAGCGGGGAGTCAGTACAGTAAAAAAAAAAACAACAACAAAAACTTTAAACCATGTACTTGTCTGTTAATCACATCGATGAGTCATAAATTAATTCTTGTTGACTCGTGAACATCTATGTTTTTTGAGTAGGGTCTGGGATGAGAAGGGCTTAAAAAGACCACTATGTTCACTGGCTGAGAGAGCAGGTAATTTCTGGACAAATGCACATACCCTCAGTCAGAAGATCAATTGGTTTTAAGAAATATGGAGCCATCTTAAGAGGCTTAAGTCATAAAAAATGATCATGCCTGGATGTGTTGTACATATTTAATCCCCCACAGCCGAACAGCAGTGTGACATATGTCTCTTCTCTCCTAAAAACTTGCACAGAAAAAGAGGCAGGGGAGATTTTTTTCCTTTTGCCTGTTGGGCTCAAACTAAAGTGGAAGCACAAATATAATGTAGAATAAGTTGTACTCTATGCAGCAAGGCAAAACATGTTTCTCTCTCCAAAAGGTGTGAGGAAGAGAGAAAATAAGCCAGAGCCTGTCTATTTTGGTCTAATGGGAGACTGTTATTGGAATGTGGCCCGGTAAGTCCAGCAGCTAAGGTCAAGAGAGAAGGACCAAAGACTAGGAAATACACACACTGAGTTGACAAATTCACAGATTATGTACTTGCATTTGTACATATCTTAAAATGGGATCTATTCCTTTGTGATAAGCATATGTACAGTCTGTCTTTAATATGTTCATCTCAGGAAGTCACCACAGGCTATGATCACAACAGCGCTACCTAACTGCTGTTTAAACCTTCTGTTTGCGATGGGCAGCCAATCAGAAGGAAGTTGGCTTAAAGGGAGGAGGGTCTTAAAGGGAAGGGAGGCTGCACCAAGACCCCTTAAGATAAATAAGGATTCTTTTGAATGTTAATCCTGCACAATTACTTTAGTATAGTCCAAGAATATGAATATGAAGCTGGAAATGAATATGATATTTTCCCTTTAAATACCTAAAGCATCTAAAAATGTTCCTGTGATCTCTCTTGTCATGGTGCAAACCATAGACTGACAAGCTAAACACCTCCTGTCCTCTTTAACAGTTACAGCCGAAGCCCTGCTTCACATCTGCCCCTTTAAGAAAAAATCAAAATCGATTTCTTGTCTTTGCTGTTATTTCAATGCAAAGACCCTGTGAGCAGGAAACATGTCTGTCACGCCAGTGGCACTGAGACAAAATTCATAATGCTGGATGATTTTCAAATGGATAGCATTTTTGAAGAGGTTTAAAATGACCACTTCACATTAGTTTTGAATGTGATTAAAACACCATACTTGAAGTAGTACATTTTTCGCACGCCTTTTAATACCTCCATTGCATTAGATATAAATACACAACTGTCAAGCAACAGAGTTGTTTAAAAAGTCAAACAGGATACTGATGATGACTTACAAATGAGGGCAGCATCTACTAGGAGCCAGAATTCAGTGCTATATGTCAGATTCTGTTGGGTGTGTAGTGTATGTTTACAGCAAGTATGTGTCGCCAGTGTTGGTATGCGTTTTGTTATCTGTGTGCGTGTGTGCAGCTATGCCAGTTTGGGTTAAGCACAGAGTGGCCGAAGCCGCAGACACACAGGATAGGTACCTAAGTGGAATCAGGCCTGTTAGATTTATGGCCATTTGTTCGGAGAGTGTTCATCCACTGGCTATTATGGAATGATTAGAGGAGAAGGTGAAGCTCCAAGTCCAGCAAAAATCAATACGGCTGTCGAGAACAATTCAGCCTTTCCCGCTCCGAGGAGTATTAGCACCAAACCTCTGTCTCCTAACACTTCTTCATTCGTCTCCAAGTGATTCAGGCCTAAGCTTCCAAACCAGCCAAGCCTGCCATGTTCTTCTCATAGCAGCAGTGGGGCCTTGCAACTAACCAATTGCAAATATGACAACTGGGAAGGCAACAGCTACACAAGCTTTCATTCAGGCCTTCGGAGTGCATTTAGTAATGGTGTAACACTAAAACATGTACTGTGTGTTGCAAGTAAGTATCAAGTTAACAGGGAAATAAAGATTTGTTTTACATTTTTTTGCAAAATGAAGTTCCAAAATTCTTCATCAAAGACCATAATAGTGTCAAATATGACACTCTCTCAGTTGTATAACACCTCAAATAATGTGGTAGTGTAGGATTGTTGGTTGGCAATTGTGTTACATGAAATCTTCACTAATGTACATGCTCTTTCCCCACCTGTGTGTATATTTTCATTAATGATGGTCACAGTGTCAAAACAAGACTGAATAGTGGGTTTGATAAAAGAATTTGTGAATCACTGACCTTGTACAGTTTAAGGCTAGCCTCATGGCGGGAATTGACAGTGTGCATCCTCAGCTTCTCCAGGCTGTTAGTGTAGTAGTCGCAGGCATTGCACTTTAGGTGCACTGGATTGCCTATGGCCACACATTTCAGGCGCCACTCATTGCCTTTGCCCCCTTCTTTGATGTGGGCCACAAGCTGGTATTTTTGCACATGCTTGTCTGTTTTGCAGTGCAACTGGAAGTTGGCCTTGAGCTGAGTAGTGTAGTGGCACAACTTGCACTGATGAGAGTCTCCAACGACAGCACGCCACTCCTCCTCCGGTAGACTGCGTTCAGCTCCCATATGCATGCCAAGCACATCCAGGTTGTCAGTGGTGAAGCGGTTGCACACAGCGCACTGAAAGAGCTTGAGAGAGGGATCTGTAGTTTGTGATAAACTTTCTCCCAGGGTCATCAGTTCTTCAGACACCAACTGTCCACCACCCAGCCGCACATCCATAGGGATTTCCCCACCTACTAGAACAAAGGAAACACATGAAGACAAACCAAAACAAAGAGTAGAGAAAGGTATCATTAGCTTAGACCTATTCAAAGCTTACACTCTAGATCACTTTATCTCATGCTAAAAAATGGAAAAAAACAAACAAAAAAAAAAAACATGTTCTGTCTGTTGGTATGATATTGGGTGGATGATAATGCTCATTTTTGTTTGTCTATCGCCAACAAATAGCTTTGAGCTAGGAAGAGTGCCCGGACATTTCTACTGGTACAAAAGCCTCACAATGCCAGAAAATGAACACACACATTTCACTGTTTGGGCTGGTGCTCTTTCATGTCATGCCTGTAAATCAACTCTAGAAGCCACAAGGTCAACAGAAAAAGCAAGATGTTTTATAATTACTGGGGAAATACAGTAAGGAGTTCCCAAGCACAAAATACTGTAAATGAACCCCAATGCCTTTGCTCACATAATAATACTTAAATTTCCACTTCTTTCCTTAGATTATTTTCCTCCTTTCTCTCCAGATTACCTCTAACACTTAACAGATTATGTCTGCTTGGTACTGAGTCGAACGATGGAGAGGGAAAAAAAAAAAACACAGCAAGCACATATCTTATGACACCGACCACATAATTGATGTCTGTACAGTCTGGGAAGGCTGGCTTTAAAAATGAATGCTAAAAAAACGAGGTAAGAGCTGGTGTTTTTGCCTTTGCTTGCTGATCTTTAATCTTTCACCGCCCAGACTGAGCATGCAGGCTTGACCCTGCCTGGCTTTACACTAAATTAATTCCAGCAGCTCCTTTTTATTTATTGCTGCAGTATGCAGCCTGTTCTTGGACTTTTCTCCATTACCTGAGTTTTTATAGCCAGGAGAGGGAGACCTTTGAGAAGCCCTGTGAAATCACTCACAGACCCAGCTCCACAGTCATAGTTCTTTACACTCAATCATACAAAAACACAGATGCACACACATGCCCAGTCACTATACCGATCTGTTTTTTTTCTTGCACCTTCCACCTTCCGTTTCTACCTGGCTCTCATCCTCTACTACTATGCAGATTTCATGATTTACCATAGACCTCTTGCTCTCAACTAAATTTTGGTTATATATCATCACCAAGCCTCTGATTTTTATCTTTGCACATAGGTTGTTTTATATTAAAACCATTATTTTGTGAGCTTCTATGTGTTAGCCCATCCATTTTTGTACAATGTGCTAGGGGATTCAAAGGCTGAATCTTTGCATTTGATTATTCTCTTTTCAAAACAAATATTTTAAATACATAACCATCTGACTCATCACTTGTATTGCTCCACAGCGTGCGGTAAGCATAATCCATCACTAATAGGTAAAAGTCACACCTCTCTTTAACTCTTGCTCCTGATCTTGTATTGTCCTTATCTAGACTGTAGTAGCTGAGTTTTGGGAGTGAGGATAAGCAAGAAGCTGATATCACATGAAGTCAGCATTTGTTTTATACTGTAGAAATATACCCTTAAGTAAAAAAAAAAAAAAAATCCAGATTGAGAGCATAAAAAGTGCATCTCTGTGGATCTCCTAGTGACAGCAGATTCTCTTACTGAGCCTTATTTATTATATGGTACAGTTAATATCAGAGTGTTTGTGTATGATGGTGTTAAGAGTTCCTTAAAGTGTGACCATGGATAACACCACTGCAGTTTATGGGCCCAGACTGTGTAATTATTGCCTCTCTTGTAATATGCTTATTACAACTCACCTCACAGGAAAATGAACCAGATGGCAGAAGAGGGAAAAAAATAGTCACAGCAATAAATTCTTGTTTGTGTCTTCAAACTGGTGACAGTTGAAACAAGTCTGTACAAACTGTGTGGTTGTAACTGGTCCTACAAACACTTTGCTATGCTGCTGAATTACCCTTGCTGAGGCCTCTAACCTCCCTTCTTTGACCAAGATTAAATTTATAGCTGAAATTACTAACTTGGAAGAAACAGAGAACTCCAGCGGTGAAGTTCAGCAGCAGTTTGAAAATAAAAATAAAAAAGCTAAGGCTCGTTGGATGTGGAAAGGGAAAAAAAAAAGCACAGACCATACAAGTTTGGCCCTCTAAATCACCTTGTACAGATATCACACAGTGAACTTCAAAACTCTGTCAAATTATATCAATACACTGTCATTTAAGTGCCCTGTAAAAGACTGTGTGAGTGGGAACATAAAACATCTTTCGCTTTCTGTATGCTACTTGGCACATTTATTGTAAGAAAAATATATTTGGCATGCTGGCTTTGTGCACTAGAACATTTTACTATTGATGGTATACGCATATCTTAGGGCATGAGAACAAGGCAGCTGTCAAAATACAAATCAGCAATATGCCTAGTATATTATAATATAGCATGGTATAGCATAGCAGGGGAGAGATGAAATATAAAATTCCTGCTCATCATTTTGTGTGTTGTTAATTTAATACAATTTTATTAATTAAGAATAAAGATCAAGTCAAACAGAAAAAGATTCCAGATAAATAATTTTCTCTTGCCTTTTCATTGTCTTTTTGTGGGCAAATACTTTTGAGAACAAAATGGGACTTACCAAGTGCAGGGGCCAGGGCAGCCATGTTCGGATCCAGGTGAAAGCTCCCCATCAAGAACTGGGCCTCAGCTCCAGCTGGGTCTATCTTGAGGCCTGGTGGAAGGCTCATGTTCTGGGTCAGGTAATACTGGTAGAGCTCAGCCTCAGAGGGTGAAGGCATAGCACCCAAGCCAAGTCGCCCGTGCTGCATCTGAGTCACATTCTGCTGGAGTAGCATCATGTTGTGCATGTGCTTTTCACTAGTCATGTGAATACGAAGATTCCGTGCCACATTGGTCTCGTAGTCACATACCTCACACCGCCAAGAAGGTTTGCTCTTCGGCTTGGTTGGGGAAGGGACCCCACAAGGTCCGGACATATGGGTGGAGGATTGTGAAGGATGGTGGTGGGGAGGGTGATGGCTACTGGCCTGGGTGACTGACGGGACAGCCACCACTCCTCCTGGGGTATGTCCAAACACCTGGTCCTGTGCAGAAGCAATGGAGCCTCCATTCTGCAATGTCTGCATATTGTTCAGGTGCTTGTCTGACTGCATGTGGATGCTTAAGTTGCCCTTTGTGGTGGTGGAGTAGTTACAAACCTACAAAATACAAGATAGTTTCTCATAAACTGCAATAAATGATACAGACATTAATTTTAATTAAAATCCTTAGTTGCCATCTAACATGCACCTAAATCAACAAAAAATTACCTACATACCTCACACCGGAAGGGCTTGTATCCACAGGTATAGCTTTCTCCACGAGCCAGACGAGGGTGAGTCTGACCACTGCTGCAGTATACGCAAGAGCCTCCCGAGTCTGGGTGCTTCTCTTTCATGTGGGCCTCCAGAGTCTGCTGGTACTTGTAATGCCAGTTGCATTTGGGACACTTCAGTGTCTTGCATGAGTTGCGTGAATGCATCATGGTCATGTGACCACCCAAGGAACGTGAGGAACCCAGAACAGTGTCACATTTAGGGCATTCTACCCCACTACCTCCACTGCCACCGGGCCCATGGTTCTGTGAACACTCACCCATTCCCGTTATGTCACAGGAGCCCCCTGGGAGGGGGTGCGAGTGGCCATGAGATGAAGGGTGGAGGTGATGATGATGGTGGTGCACATGGTGATGATGCAGAAGGGCTCCATTTTCCTCCTCTCCCTCTGCAGGGCAATCATTTGGTTCTGGAGCTGTGGCACTATCTCGATTGGCACTTTCATCAGCAGCAGCATTGTTGGACAGAGGCGAGGAGGAAGTGCCAGCAGTGTCATCCTCGCTCCTTCTGATGGCAGCTGTCGCCATTGCCATGGGAACAGTAGGTCCCTGGCAGTTAAAGCTCAGAGGGAGCTCTGAGGTCCTCCCCCCACCATCTGCAGTCGAACCCTCTTCCTTGACAGAGGAGGACATGGAAGCAAGGGCTTTGCTGTTAAGTGTAGAACTGACTGCAGAGGTGCAGGCAGAAGGCTGGAGAGTGCTACTAGGCATTAATAAAGGAGATTTGGAAATGCTTTGGTTTGAGACAGCTGGTTCCCCCGCTTCACCCCCACCGCTGCTACTGTTACCACCACAGGCCATTGCAGTGCTTTCTGCCTCCACCTCATCTTCCTCTTCCCCTAATAACAGTTCCTCGTCCTCCTCAGAGCCCCCAGTCTGGCTGGATAAGTGTGCCTTGCTTTCATGTCCCTTAGTGTTCCCATCTTCTCCCTTGCAAGCCAACTCTTTCCCAGCAGGCTCCTCTGTTCTCCCTCCCTGTTTGGGCAGGGCACTGGAGTCTTTGGCAGAGCCTGGGGATGAGGTAAGAGTGGACGCTTTGGGAATGCTCAGCCCTCCAAGAGAGAGGACTGAGCCTAATGGGGTTTGTTGCTGCTGCTGCTGTTGCTGGAGGCCAGAGTCAGAATCTTTGTTCAGAAGGGTCTCACTGCCCCTACTGCTGTTTCCAGGCTCCAGATGGACACCACTAAATGTGCCATAGAAGCTCTGTCCAGAGTTAAGAGGGAGCAGGGTAGATGGCAGAGGAGTGCTCTTATTTTTTGGTTCCAGGAAACTTATGAGGGGCTCTTTGTCCTTCCCAATGCCCTGGATAATGGCAGATGCATGCTTGTCTCCTAACAGCCGCCGCTCATCTTCACACAGTGTCATGCGGTGATCATGGACAGCATGAGTGGCAAAGGAACGGGCATAGCCGAAGGACAGCTTGCAGAGAAAACACATGAGAATGGGCTTACCCTTGCCATATAGGGCTAGCCCATCAAATTTGGAGAAATCCACATTGTTGGGAACATCTTTGGATACACAGGACTTCTTGGCAGACCCATCGCTGTTCAGGTAATCCTTGTTGCTTTTGTGCCGCACATCGAAGACACGGAAACTGTGCAGGACAGGGCTAAGGCCTGCCATTGTTGAGGTATTGGGGAAACCTTGGTCTGAATTACCAAACCACTTTCCAAAGGACGAGGCTATGTGGAACGTGTTGATGATTTGTGGGTAAACTGAGGACGAAGTCCCAGCAGGTTCCCCTGGTTTCCCCCCACTTGTGAGAGAGTTTGTGGTAAGCAGGCCAGGTACCATGCCCCCACTACTTTGGATCAACTGACTGAGGCTCTCCACAATGTAGGCCGAGCCATCTGGCTGGTAGACTATCTCTCCAGCCAGGTTCTCCACATCACTGTTCTCCTCTTCCTCTTCCTCCTCCCCTTCCTCACTCCCACTCTCAGGTGGTCCCTGCTGTTGTGTGGGCTGATGTCGCAGAAGAGTGGGCATACCTCCTCCCCCTGAAGCTATTGGCATCCCAGGAAAGGGTTGAAGACTTGGGAAACAGCTGTCAATCTCCATTTCATCTAAGTCCTCAGATTCTTCCTCTTCTCCACAGCTCACTCCCTCTTGTTCTTCTTCGTCAAGACCCTCTCCTCTGGGATGCAGCTGGCCTGTGGCAGAGCTATCACGGTGGGTCTGGGGTGATGTCTGTTTTGGCTGCTGCTGCTGCTGAGACTGTAGTTCTCTTACCCTGTCATGAGGTGTAATAGAGTTTTGGGGTTGAGATGGGTAGGGACCAGAGAGAGACAGAGGGTCCAGGGAAGGTGCCTGGTTGGTGCAGGTGACCTGTGAGCTAGTGTGATCGTTCCAGGGCTGAGGTGGTTGCTGCTGCTGGGAGGAGCCGAGCCCATCGTCTGTCCCAGAAACCACGGGAGACTCACAGCTGTCCATGCTGATGCCTACATGAGGCATTCATCGCATCCAGGCCTGCAGAGACACAAAATGGTTGAAATAAAAGGTTACCGTTGTATTTGGGACGGTAAACATACACACAACTCATCATTTACCATCCCAATGTTGGAAACAAATCCCTCTATCTTCCAAAATATTACTATGCGTATTAAGGAAAGATCAGACTTATAAATATAAAAGGAACACAATGTATAAGAAGCATGAAAGAAGAAAATCAAATGTGTGGCAAACTCAGTAAGAGACAAAAGTCTGAGATATAATTGGAAAAATGACACCATGCTTATTACGCTAGATTAGGCACTTAAACACAATACCTGAGACAAGCACTAATAAGACGTCCATGATTCATCTTCCTGCCATATCACAAAGGTACCATCTTTTATCTTCACCTTCCAAACAACACCCTAATCTTATATTCTGCAAATCCTACATCCGTTTTTAATTAACTTGCAGTCAGAAAAAAGAAGCAACAGACTAACTTAATGGATCAAATAGATTCCTTGTGAGATAATTAGACATTGAGAAGCCACCCATCAGCACATCGTACATTTACATAACTGGAATGAAAAAAAAGGGAAAACTGTGTCTAAAAAAAGAAAGAAATTCTTAACAGTAATACTGTTACCACTCCATCTTCAGTTGTGTACATACAAGAAGAATGTAATTCATGTGCATTATTGAGATAGCTGTGTCTGGACTCTAACATGAGCAATAAAAGTCAGTATTTTCTATGAACCCAAAATACATAAGCTGGTTTGGGACTTCACTGCAGCTGTGTTTAGATCTTGCATCCAATAACCTCCACGCTTAGCCTGGTTTCAAACACTCCAGCCATCCTCTGCCTCTGAAATAATAAATGGGAGCTGAGCTTTCGGGAGCTGGCCATGCCCCGAGCATCTGAGAGACCCAACGCAGGCTGCAATTTAGAGCGCAGAAGAGATAAAATGATAGCGCAAGATACTGCTGAGCTAATAATTTTATTAAAGGGATGCAGCCAACATTGATTAAAGGGGGCAATCGGGCTGAAACCAATAACTCTGGGCTGCCCTTTAACCCAACAGTACTGAATATTACATGAGCAAAGTTTCCCGGCACCAAGCTCACTGCCATGTCCTGGTTGATTAGCACATTCACTGCTTGCACTTGATTTATTTACTTATTTACTTAGGGATGCAAATTTCAGCTGTGATCAGAATGGAGTCTACCCCACACCCTAACATATAAAGCACTGAGGGAGAGGAGAGATTGATAATGTCTGTCTGCCTCTTCATGAATGTCTGATGAAGCCTGCCTCCCACACAACATACCTGAGACCTCCCCAGCCTATATACACTCAAACTACAAAAAATAATGGCCCCCCATTTAAAAGATGTGCTTTTGTATTTGGGCTGTAAAATGAACAATAACAGGTCAGAAGAGTCAATTGTGGGCAGTAAGTAAAATTAAATAAAGAACCATAAATACACACACATTTCTGGTAGCATGGTCTATCTGATTATTTTGTTTACATTCAACAGAAGCTAACCTCAGTGACCCTTAAGTTACTTTGCATATAAAATGAAAGATATTAGCCTGGCTGGCTTATTAACATGATTGCTTTATACAACCAGACATGATTTAGCGATGGCTGCCATATTGAGTGAGGGGATACTAGCCTTACTGGTCTGTATTTATTATCTGCTCCATTAATAAGAGGCTATGAGCTCAACAGCCATTTCACACAAATGGACTGAGGGCAGTGAGAGTAATGCAAGAAAAAAAAAAAACACGCCACATGTCAAACAGACAGTGATTCTTCAAACTAAAAGCTAGTGGATAAACTGTACAAAATGAAATGGAGGAAAAAGGGCAGAAAATGTGACTCGTCTAAACGGACTATCTCATAGGAAAACATCTCCATGTGTCCTGTCAGAACATGGAGTTTTTCACACTGTTCCTGTAATCTATATTAGCCCCTCCTTCAGATTCCATTGCCTTTCTCACCCAGGCCTGGGAACACTAGGACCACATGCGCAACTAGTATTTAAGGGCCCAGCTCCAATTCCCCCCACCTGGTCCTACCCTTCATGTGTTTCACGTTGTGTGAAGGGCCCTCTAAATGGCCTTCCACACTTCATTTGATAAACTAGATGACCAGTAGTTCTCGATCCCCCAAAGAAAGGGGAAACCCTAGCCAAGCAGCAGCAACACAGAGGGTTAGGGTCAAGGGAGAAGATTGGGTTTAGGCCAACAATGACCTCTAAAGTTCTCTAGTCTCCGCTTTTCCCCGAATCTGAACAAGGTGAGTACATTACCCATCAATTCCCATTACTGCTCTAAGATTCCTTCAAGCAATTAGGAATAGACAGGATAACACGATGACTCTTGATCAGTGCTGGAGCTCTGAGCTAGCTTGGTGTGTCCACTGCTTACAGAAAACAGGATTGCCCTTTAAAATCAAGATGGTGTAATTCAATAACCTGCAGTGGTTACTGATGAGCAATGGGATTGTCTGGAGTCGGAAAGTCGCAGATGGGCCAACTGATATAATGCTGTTTGTCTCTAGGAGGTCTGCTTGGCTCAGTGACACCTGTTTAAAGTAGGAAAAGCTTTAATCTCTAGTAGGCACTAAAGGAGTCCAGGAGACAGACAAAGAGACGCGGTCAAAGTAGAGGGGAAGCGAAGGAGGCCGGTGTCTATGTGTGCTGATTGTGTTAATAACCACAAATCAAAATGATGGAGCAGCCCACTAAAGGTGACCAGTACTGTTATTATGTATGGTTATATACAGCAATATGTACAAACAAAAAATGTCTTTTGCATACTGGCATTACAAAAAGTGATTCGGTTATGGCGTCTGCCCTTGTTTTGCATTGTAATTCTGAATGTGGGTCCACTGAGTTGACAATAAGCAGGCTGTGTGCAGCCAAAACAAACCTTAGCTGACAATAAGAGATAATCACAGGGAAGAAAAGGCTGGATTCCTGAGCTGATCTCAGGGAAAGCATGATGCACAGATCCTGGCTGCAGCATTCACCCTCTGTTGCCACTTGCCATCAAAGACTTTATACCAGAGACTCCTAGCTCTTCTCTTTTCTCTATGACAAAGAAGTTATACTCAACCCCCTCCCAACCACAAAACAGATAAGGCCTTGTGAAAAGGCCTTGGTTTTAATGAACAATGTCAGAGAGTGGGTCTGGATGTCATTTTGTAGGGATGCAAAATGAGATAAGTTTTAAGATATGGGTCCTTTCATTAGGCGGGATTTACTAGCCAACTGAGGCAGGAATTAAAGGCTAAGGAACCATCTGATTATAAGCATGCCTGATCACCTGCTCAAAGGCCTGGCCTTGCCTTTAGAGGACCCTGCTCTCTAGGGCTTCCTGAGGGAATTAGCTCAGACTCAGTCCAAACTGTGAATACTGCTACTTAGTGATGCCCTGACCCTCACTCCTGTACACATATTCATCAATAGTGAGGGCACACAGCTTGTTAATACGCCAAGAAGACCCCTAACGATATACTACTTCTGATTTTCAAATGTGCCTCAGTGATGTTACTTGTCTGTCTCGCCTCTGCGCCATCACAGAGCCTGGCCAGCCACTGCAGGGTACGGGGCGCTTATTGGAAAATCAATGGCATGAACGCTAAGCAAGTTACAGGAAGATGTGGGAAGGAAAGGTTCTTATTGATAAAGCAAGGGAAGGCTTTTGATGTTGCACCAGGGACATGCTCATTGATGGGGAAACCATTGTAGTCCTCAGGCAGAGTGGGCCATGGGTTTATCTCGTAAGCTTGTTTCAATTAATCACCAATACAGGCATGCATGCATTGCACTTTTAAACGTAAGTCCACTTTAATGCCTGACGTGGCTTAGAAAATTCTGGTTTTAAGACCATCATCTTTTAGTGACGGAATTTATATTTCACAAAGTTCACAAGTGGGTTTTTTTCTGCCTTTTGACTGTCTGTTTGCTACCATATAAAGACCTTATACTCTGCTAAGGTACACTTAGGCAACATGTGAGTTTATGGTCCTAAACTGATGGTAGTGCCACAGGAAGATTAACTGCACAGAATCAAGAATAAATAACTGTATGGCATGATCAATAGAGCATCATAGTGCAGTGGTTAACACTATTGCCTCACAGCAAAATCCAATCATCATTAAAGATAAACAAATACATAAATGTTCCTTTATTACTTAATTCATTCTTTATAAAAGTAAACTGTTAAATAAAAAAATTAAGTAAATAATGCCTAAACTAAACATATCATCTTTTAGAGCCCAAGATTACTGTGTATGTGGGGGCTTTGATCCCCAACACTTTAACTCAATTAACTACAATTAACCATGAACAACACTGTTATTTATTGTGTGCTGTAAATATTCAGTCTACTACTGTACTAATGCAGACATAAGGGTGATCCAGTACTGCTCCAGCTGCAGGAGGCAAAAAGTCACCTCAGGTCGATGCCACTCAGCCTGTAAACAGGGCTTCCCGTAAAATCAATGATCTTCAGTAGGAGCTATCAGTCTGTCTAACAGAAATAGCCATGGCTGTGCTGAGTCTAAGGCAGGGAAGAATAGTGCTGTGTGTTTACATGAGTGTGTGAGAGTAAAGGAGACTGGTCACTGGCCTGTCTGGGAGTATTTCTCAAAGGCAGCAGAACTGAGGCATGCAGTTCTGTCATGCATGCAGCTAGAGAGGGCATACAGATTACAGATTTTATTAATGTAGTTCTTTATGTGTACTTTATGCATTAATGCACTAGTGCTGGAGCAAAGGTATAACTTACAGCTAAAATAATCCTTGCTGATTACAATATGAGCAAACTAAAATACCCAGGAGGTGATGTGCTGATTGTTTTAGTTTCACAGTACTCAATGTTAGTAATCATTTTGCACTAGCAAAACTGGCCAGAGAAGGCAGAATTGATTTGTTTGTAGTATCAATTGCCTCCTTTGTTAATAGACCTGAAATAGAACCTTGAAAATGATTTTACCCTTTATGCAACACCATCAAATTGTGGTAATCCATTCCATGTTGCAGAGCGGAAGAAAAGTTATTTGGACAAATCAGCAGTGAAATCACAGCTCAGGACGTTATGTTACTCATACACAGGGCAGTCTGATTAAATGATCAGACTTGAGCTCAGCTAAATTCCAAAACCCTCCAGTAGGGATTTACACATGGCACTAGAGTGTTTCCTCAGTTTTGGAGGGTGTGATAGAAACAGCATGCTGGTGTAATTAGAAGTAGTTAATTAGCTGTGGGTTAATTACTGGGTTCTGCAGAGCGATAGTGAAAGACCTGGTGGGGTGGCAAAGCAAAGAGAAGCAGCGAACACACAGCAGGAAGCTCCCAGTCTCCCACCAATTAGCAACCAGCATGGGGGGGGGGCTTCTCTGGTGCACACAGAGTACGAATGTGTAAGAAGCCTCATATTATTTCATTCAAACCTCAGTACATGGAAAGAGATAAAGTGAGTGCAGGTGAAATCTGCATGCTGTTAGAATCATCTTACTACTGTTTTTGTAAAGAAAAAACTGCCAAGGTAAAGTGAAATTTTAAATGACAACGTGACCAAAACAATATACCACCCAAAATTAAGAACACAAAGTAAGTAGGAAATATTATAATTACTACAAAAGCAACTACCTCCTGTAGCAACAAAATCATTCTTCATTTTGAAAGACTGCACTGTATTATTTTCCTGTTATGTCCCATGTGGTTTGTTAAGAAAGCTTTGTAATTTATAAGCGCATAAATTATCCTTGGAATTAAGAAATTGATGTATAATAAGAGAAGGGCTATTGGGCACAAACTAATGTTCACCCCCAGGCAACCCAGTGCATAGAGCATTGGTGTACATTCACACACAGTAGGGTGTCTTTAAAATTGCAAGACAGACAGAGAGAATGAGAATGAGTGAGATAGAGTGAAACTTTGCAGCTGTATCTTCCAAATACTTATGACATAAGTTAATATACATCATCCATTTCTGCTCAATTTTAGACCAACAGACATGGATATTGAATGATTTGTAACAGTCTGAAATGGAACCTCACATACTTTGGCATGCAGATCTGACTTTCTCATAGTGTGGAATGTAGAAAGGCTGAAAGGACAGTTCATACTTCGTGCATTGCTCTTTCAGTGTCTAATCAATCAGAGAAGTACACACTGGTCAGATTTGGGAAGATGCAAATAAAAAAACAAAACAAAAAAACAAAAACAAACCCAGAACATCCCAAAGATATTTGCAGATGTACAACTGTGTTTCCTGCACATTAGCAGAAAAGAGAGAAAGTGAGAGAGCTAAAGACACGTGTCCACTGAAAGGTCAGGGACAAGGGGGAAATGTGCTGATCAAAGTCTTTGAGCCCCAGGACCTTCATTTCTACTAATTATCAAATCTGCCCCTATTTATATCTGCGGGAAGCAGACGGTCTCTCAAGAGAGGATGGAAGTGAAATCTGCAAACTACAGTGCTTTCAAAGCTTCTATTTGCACTCACTCCATTTCATTTGTTCTATAGTACCAGGATTAGGATAGCAGAGGGGGGTTAAGAGAACCACTGAGCACAACTTAATGTTGGTGTGAAATTAAGGGACAGAAAACTGTACAGTAGCCTGAAAGGCTGAGCAAATTGTAAAATATTTCACCATCTTACTCTTTGATGGTTGGAGAGTCATTTGTCATTTTAGAAAAGTTAAAGGCAATATCACATGGTGCTATACAGACATGTGGTTCACATACAGTATATGTATGTGAACACACACATGTACGAATACACACCTTCCTGCAGCTTTCTACTAAGGCAACCACAAACAGACTTGTTAAAATGATCAATACCATTGAAATATTAAACCTTAAGAAGCCACATTATTGATTGGGGGCCCAATGATAAAACGGTTTATTATCACAATTGTGGGGCTTTATGCAAATGTTCATTCACCATGTGCTGTGGCTTAATACGAACCCCCCACCACACACCGACACACACACACGAACGTATGCATACGCACATGTGCACACACACCTTACAACCCACTCAGCTCTGCTCTTTTACCCTGCCATCCAAAACCTGAGGGATTGGAGGGATTGGGGCGGACAGGGAGTTGTCATTACCACTACTTCTGCATCCATTAAGGAGAGCTGACACTGATCAGCATACTGAGCCTCTGTTGACTGAGAGAGGAGAAAAGGGATCTGGCCCCCTAGAACAACCTGGTAGCTCTGGGATCTAGTCTAAGGGACATCAAGCAGGCGTTACTTTGAAGAGAAGCATACAGGTGAGCAGGACTCAGGCTCTATGCAAGGATCATGCCCTGACAGACAGATCGGGGACATGGATGACATGTCTATAATGCTGGGCCTTTCTGCCTTTCTGGAAAACAAATACCTTAGTAATGACCCAGTCCTGCACCTGGTAAAACACAGGCTTCACCGGCACCTGGAATTAGACAAATATCTGTTCGCTGAGCGTTCTTAAAGCGACACACTCAAAAATGCTTAAGGGAATTTTAGAAGACATCAGTGTATGTAGTAGTGATGCATTTTCTAAGAAAAAATGTAGAGCAAAGACAAAACCAGGAAATGCATAATGTCACTCTAAAATATTAGTGAGTAAAGGGCTAAGCTGGGACATGAAACAGTAAGCAGGAATTTGAGCAGCTGAGTTAAGACACACACAGGCCAAGAAGTAAAACACTGAGGCAGTGCCACAAGCCTGCGAGTTAGGGCCAGTGTTCGGTTAAGTATCTAAACCTGAGTAGGGTGATAAGATCCCTTTTAGAAGGCATGTGAAGGCCAAATGACCAGGAAACCCGAGTAATGTGGGTGAAAGCTGTCTGGGGTGAGAGCAGAGATGTGGAAAGTCATGCAGTGTTATGTGTGGAAAATGGAAACTTGCTATCTCTTTTACACACCTCATACTGAGAGGAACTGCCGTCCCATTCACATAAGCTTGTATGTGCATATACCCTATCATGTGTAAGCACACACACATGTGCACGCACACAAAAACACACACACACACACAAAGCAGGGATTAAAGAGTGTCCCAGTGAAACCACTCTGTGGAAATTATTTCTTTGCAGAAAAAAGGCATGAAAGCCAATGGCGACCTGGCCTCTAATTCTAGAGTAGGATATCCTGGATAAATAATTAGAGGGTTGCTTTGAAGACCTTGCACAGCTGAACCATTCACTCCCCACTTCACATTTGCTAAAGTCATTAATGACAAAGATTTAGAAAGGAAAAGCGAAAATCTTTCTGGTACACAAATACTTTTTTTTTTTTTTATGAGGCCTGGCCCAAATTCCTCTCTGCTTAGCTGAAGCCCTTATCCTGGGAAAGAACTGCACGCGTTTTAAACAATAAACCTCAAGGGAAAAGTGAATTCTATTGCCCCATTCCCTACTGAATTATGAGGGTTGATTAAGTTAAAAGAATAATGCGCCCTGTGTTTTAAAAGGGGAAGTGGACAAGAAATGTTTCAATACGACAGACAATATTATCAAACTAACAAAGACTCTTATATTCAAGAATGAAAAACGAGCGTAATAACAATCCTGCTATGAATGCAAGATTGGAACCATGCTCTAATAAACAAACTGACTGATCTCCAGTTAGTCCTCATGCTTAGTCACTGCATGTGTCACGTCTTCAATGGGCTGTGTGGCTAACCTGGATCAATCAGAGCAGAAGAGAATCTGACAAGTAGAATTCCCAACAAAAGAAAATCCATGCACCAATGTGTATTTTAAATTCCACTGCATACAGCTGCAAAATCTTTGAGCATTTCAATGAGACAAAAAAGAAGAAGAAGAAGAAGAAAAAGAAGAAGAAGAAGAGGATCAAGGAAGACAAACCCACTGAGCAGGGTTTACATGCCAATGAGATGCCTAATCTTTACACTGCCAGTTTATAAACAAAACACTCATTAATCAGATCTTGATGTAATCGTCATCTTAAAAGAAGAGCAGAGCTTGCCCTACAGTTTACAAGGACAGCTTCCAAGGCAAACCTTGCAAGGTGATGTGCATTCCTTCTGAGTAAAGCTGTGATGAGGAACTGTCAACAGAGGAAAAGGGAAGAAAAAAACAAAAGAAAAACAACTTGTTAAGTATATAACAAGGTGGCCTGGAGGGCAATGCCGAAAGACACCTCAGCACTTGACTCTGTAGTGTGCAAGGAACATCAAAGAGCATTTCTGTAACAATGCTGAGCACTGACAGAGCCGACCACAGTGTTCAGAGGGCCCTTGTGTGAAGAGAAACACTTCAGTTTGGCAGGAAATAAACAGGCAAAATGTGACTAAAAGACAACAGTTCCTTCTGCAATAGTAATAAGTGTTCATATGCACTAAATCTGAGCCCAATACCTCTGGGGAGACATATCTAACATGAGGGAAAGCTACTGCATTTGGAATAAAAAGCAGAAAGAGAATTATCCATTTTAAAAAATCCAACTGCAAACAGTCTAGCAGTTCCTAGCACATAATGCCAGCTCCTGAGTAGTACAGCAAGAAGGTGCGTGTGTGTGACACAGAGACATAAGGGCTGGGTGGCAAAAGCAGCCCTCTGTTAAAAGCTGCAAAGAAGGAGAGGAGAGTCTTATTGAAATAAAATCCACAAACATCTGATCACTAGAGCAACACAGTGACTACTCCAAAACCTGGTATGGTGATATCTACAAGTGTCCATTCACTTGGTGCTGAGGTTGCAGATGCTCAGTTGGTTAAAGCACACTAAAATATCCTATGCCTGTGGAGACAGGGAAAAGACAGAGGAAACAGACAAATGAGAGGGAGAAGCAAAAACTGGAGTGATATTTTAAGAAATGTAGTGTGTTAATAAGTTCTTCTTCCTGTCCTCGCCTGGCCTGAGTGTTGTGACAGCTACAGTGCTGTGGAGCTAAATTTGAGAAAGACCAGCCTCTTGGCCCTCATCCACATACACACTGCAGCCCTTGTTCATCTTCCCTAATGAAATGGCCACATGCCTCTCTCATCCCAGAGTTGCTTGCACACTGTAGCACCTGGTAGATATAAATCAACCTTACTGAGCTGTATTTTGGAAGTGAGGCATTAAGCATGACATGGGCTGTCAAAGTTCAGATCGCACCGACCGCAACATCTAGATGAACCACTGTAGAACAGACCCAAGACCAAGGAGCAGGCCTACCATCGGCCTCTTATCTTCTGCCTCACAGCTCTGCATGACATGGCTGCCACATCTGGGCCCCAGCTGGGCAGCCTGCTAAGCACAGTGTAGCCCAACCAACTAATGCTAATGTTAAGAAACCCTGTAGCACCCATGCTGCATGGATTCATGATTAAGAAACCTTTTTTTCTCTATTTTTAGGGATCAATAGCTTTAAAAAAAAAAAAAAAAAAAGTGGCAATTTCAATGGGCATTGATTGCTGTCATTTATCTTTTGGCTTTCTTATCTGAACTCGTGGGTATTATTACAGGTTTTAAGTGGTTAGGTTCTATTTTGGAGCAAGGAGATAAAAAGTAGCTGAGCGCTTGCAAGCAGACTGTATGTAGTCTATGTGTGTGTGTGTTTGTGCGTGTGTGTGTGTGTTTGAGTGGAATTTCAGTCACGTGAACCCAGGGGCCGAAGGTCAAAGACTGCAAGAGAACCCACACATTCCTCCGAGGACAGGCACACATCTTTAGTGCATGAACATTTGTAGGTCTGCATCAACTTCGATGCATGCATGTGTAAGCATATTGAACTAGCCAAAGCTCCAGTTTTCCACCACTCCACCCGTCTACCCTAGAGATTTATACTTGAATATTAAATATTCTCCACCAAGCTTTAGATGTATGGGATAACTCCTCACATACACATACACCACATTAAGACAGGCTGCTTAAAGAGAAATGAAAATGAGTGTAAAGTGACAAAGGGGGCTAATGAGTACGGAAAAAATAATCTTCTGTTAGAGATTTGGTTGCTGGCTTTTATAGATGATATGTCCAGCTCTTATCTGCCATAAGTTACTATGGAGAGCTGAGGTGGTGCAGAAGGATGAATACAAAAAACTGGACCGAGAAAAGAATGAGGGGACTACATAAGTAGCCAGTTTCAACAAGTATTTACACTAACGATTAATTAGCTTCAGGATCGGAAGGTCAAGCTAAAGACAGATGCCTCATGCAGGAAAAAAGCAGGTATGTGAACAGCAGCAACAACACTAGTTTATGACACATAACATTTATTAATTCAGTCTGTTGGAGGGAGTCCATGTTCTGATGGGTTGCTATGTTAAGTGAAAACTTCATTTGGTTTGTTTACCTTTCCTTCGTGCACCCATGTACACATGTGCAACTATATACAAATACAAACAAAAGGCACATTACATCAAAATGTAAGAGTTTAGAGGTAGATGAAAGGAGTGAAACAGGACAGGAGTGGCTACTTACAAATACAGGTAAAACACATTTGCATAATATTCACATAATATTTATGCAGTGACAAAGAATAAAATCCCTGATTTATTTTTTCATAGGAAAGTAAGCCTCACTCACTGGCAACAGATTCCACACTGCCTAGTGATCCTTGAGAACGGGACATTTAATACACATTTAATTAATGATGTCATTGTTTTGACATTGAAAGAGCATACCAGCAAACAAGATAAACAAGATCTAGCTCTGGGAAGAGTGCTATCAGAATACTAAAGGAAACAGAAAGCTGGGGAGATCACATCCAAAGCACTTTGAATCTTAACCCTGGGCGCTTAGATGACTCCATTCAATCCCCCATACGATGAGAGAATATTTTACTCACAAGCACTCATGTATAAAGGTCATATGCATGTACGTTAGACTAAATAGCAGCTAGATATGGTGGAATATTGTGAATGGATTCTGTTAGTGGAGAAGTGAGTTTCACCCCAGGGGATTGGGAATGAAGCCATGAGGAGGACATATTTTATATTATATTATGTGTGTGTGTGTGTGTGTGCGCGCGCGTGTGTATATATATATATATATATATATATATATATATATATACAAAGAAAGAAAGAAAGAAACCATAAAAACATAACAACAAAAAGTACTCAAAAGAACCACTCATTCATGTGTGCATGAGCCAACTTGCTCACCCACATTTGCGATTCCCTCCTTTCACATACTCACTGAAAAAAAAAATGTTAGCATGGAGGTGAGAATTAGAGCAGGGCCAACTGGCTCACCCTGAAAGTTCAAGTTGAGTGTCACTACAAATTACAAGTTGACAGCTTTAACTGTCCCTGGTATGTATTTCTTACAATGCACATTCATCTTGGAGTTTGCTAAGGAAACTGGATCCAGACATCTGTTCTGGATGAGGTATTTACATGTCTCCATTATCTCTTCATTAAAAAAAAAAAAAAAAAGAAAAAAAAGAAAAAAAAAAAAAAAAATACATATTTTTTTT